>VZTO01026256.1:0-47803 GCA_013400615.1 Syrrhaptes paradoxus | reverse complement strand
TAAAAATGGGCAAAACAAACATTCCATAGAAAAAAAAAAAAAAAACAGTGCTTGTGCTTTCCACTTAAGTTCTGCCTTTGGACACCCAAAGCTCCCTTTTTAAGGCCACAGTTTTGTTGTGCTTTTATCATCGGTAATTTACATCTCTAAATTTTCAAGATACCTGCTGGATATACTCCAACTAATAAATAACAGTGGCACCATAAATGTTAATTTACATCCGATGTCTCTCTAGAACACCCCCCTTTTATTTAAGTTGAGCATTTTTATTTAACTATTTAACTATTTTGATACGGTATGTCAGCAATTTCCACTTAAAGCTTTAACTAAGTAAGATAATTTTGTTACTTTTGTTCTGTTCAGTTTTACACTACACAGCATTATTCTTCTGACATAATCAGCTAGCTTGCATGATGGAATGATCAAGGAGACCAGCTCAAGGTATGCAGGGTGCCTTTGCCACTGAGGACTGCTTGATTTCCATAGAGAAATGTGAACAGCTAGGGTGTTTTCAATTTAACATAGCAACATAGCAAATAGCAATGCAATGTTGTCATTTTCAGGTAAAAGGTAGCAATCTGTTATTGTGATCAGAGTTATTTAAAGGCTGCTTTCAAATTAGCTTTGTAGTCACAAATGTGTAAATATTTAATTTTTTTTTCTAAGCGAACATGAACCAGTTCCTTGAGTGAAAACAGAACATGTCTGAATTGAATGCACTCCTGTACAAAAATTATGATTTCTTTCACAGGAAAAACATATTGAAAGTAATGTATCCGATGGAACTGCAGCCTTGACAGATGTAGATAAATAAAAGTTAAAATGCAGTGCTATGTTTGTCACAGGAAACATAATGCAGAATTTAGGCCAAGATGTTTTATGAATTTAGCACAGCTTTAAATACAATACCCAAACTTGAGAAATTATTCCAGTTAAGTGTAAGAGTTCTTTCTTTAGAGTCTTCCCTGTTTTGCAGCGCTAACTTCAGCCATTGCACTCCAGCTATGAATGCTTAGATGAAGGATTTAGTGTGTACCTGGCATTGTCACTCTGGTATCGATACCAGAAAACTGTGTGCTGCATTCTGAGCCCACCATCTGAACTTTTTACCGAGATGCAGTCTTGTAGAACATCAAAACGCATAGCGCCTATCTGTTACTCCTTTGATAAAAAAGTGCAATGAAGTGAACATGGCTTTCTTGTCTGTTCTCCTATTTCTCTTTCTTACTCATCACTCACTACTTGTATTGCACCTTCATCAGCCCATGATGGTTTTCCTAAGTTTAGCTGAGATTGTGCATGAGCAAAACAGCAGTATTTGATCCCAGACACCAAATTAAATTAGCAGTGTTAATTAACTGCTCTCAGATGAGTCACCTTCTACTTCCAGTAAGACTCCGCATCGAAACCTTGGAATAAACCTACAAGTAAATTATCTCAGTACAGCTTAGCTGCTGCTCATGTGATGGAGGAAAGAAACCAGGCAGCTTCATTCTCTTTCGGATGGACGCGGTGAACACCCTGTTACATTCCCAGCCTACACCAGCTGTTTCCTCCTTCCGTGGTGTTATTTTTCCATGGAACCAAAGAGCACTCAGTCCTCTGCATCCAGCAGAGAAGACAAATGCTGCTCTGCAAAGGAGGGAGGGAGGGAGAGAGAGGAGCTTTGTGCCTTCCCTGCTTCTCCCTCACCCCAGCTTTGTGCTCTGGCCAGATGCAGGGTGACCCTAAGCAGTTACATGTGTGGACTTAAAGATTACAAGACAGAAAGTGGATGGTCCTTTTTCTCTCTCCTCCTATGTACGGGACTCCCACTGGCTTTCCTTGGTGCTCCCTCTATAGATTGATGAGCAACAGGTCAGAGGAGACAGACAGGCTTTTTACCTGCCAACCCCAGAGTTCAGGATGTGTTGTTTCTCCTGCAGCAGTTGATGACACCCTAACACCTTAGCAGCACTGGAGCTGCATTCCTACGCTGTAACAGGGGAAGCAGGACCAAGAGCCTGAACTAAGGTCTTGGCAGGTAAGTGAAGGAGCAACCAGTATCAAACGGCTTCATTTGAAAGTGTACGTCTTTGTAATGTTTAAGTCTTAATATGTGCTCTGCTTTACCGGGAGCTTAAACTTGCACTTTTCAGAGGAGTATGAGATCACCTATTAACTGTGTCAAATGCTTGAAAAAGTGTTGATAAAACTCATACATGCAGAGGGGCTATAAGGAAAGATTATTGGTGCTAAAAATGGCTCAAAGCTGGGATTTCTTCTTCGAGCTGAGCAGAAGTTATCAGATTAGTGGGGGAGGGAGAGGCTTTGTGCTACTAACATATTTTTGTATATTGTCACTTAGGATGACTGAGAGCATCACTGTATGGTGAACACTCAATATGCAAAATATGAGCTCTGTTGGGATTAGGAGGGGGGATTTTTTGCTTGGTTGCTTGTTTTCTCTCATGTAAAGAACACCTGATGAAAGGAAATGTCCATCTCCGTACTACATTCTACTTCTTAAGCTTAATTATTGGAACTAGGTTTCCTATATGAATACTTCTGTCACTCACAATGTACTTTTTTCAGTAGTTATCAGTAATTGTGTTTTCAGAGGCAATACTGTGTTCCAGAACATTCACAGAGGGCACACACAGAGGAAGTTGCTACCACTAAAGCAAATCCAATTAAAAAGATATTTACAGAAAAATATGTGATGCTAGTTACCAGCTCAAAAGAGAAGAAAACAAAAGTAATTAAAAACATCCTTACATAAAGGAAGTCTTGCTTTTCCTTGCTTCTGGTAATATGAGGGTAATGGATGCCTTTCTACTGAGAGGCCAGTAAGCTTTATTTTTTGGAATGAAAAACAAATTTGGGTCAGAGAAAGAAATCATAAGGAGCTGCCACATGCAAAGTTCTGTACCCAAGCCATCTACTGCCACCGTATCATGGAGAAAAAAAAAGGGAATGTTCATAAAGAATGGACAACCATCCAGAACTGATGGGGCCCCAAAGCCTCATCAATGTCTAATTCAGATATTCTTATCCCCTCTACCCTTATTGTTACTAATATTCTCAATTTACTAAGTGAAATAACTGCAAAAGTGACCTCTAAGTTTGTGTCCATCTTTCAGTGGATTAACTGTGAGCTTGTAAAAAATTACACATGCTGTAGCAACTGTTAATTAACTTCCATCAGAATTAAGGCAGTCATCATCAAAAAATTCTTTCCAAACTCTGGGTTTTAAATTTTAGGGACAAGAGTGAAAAATGACACTTTACATAGGTTTATAATTTAAAAGTTTGCATTACTATAGTCACTGTTTTAAATTAACTTTCTCTAGACAAAATAAAGTGTTGTACTACATTGCAGCCTCACTGTTAGGAATGAAGATAGAGGAGACAATGCAGGAAGGCCAACACATACAACCAAAATGGAAAGTATCCAAGTCATAGAAGAATGGTAAGTTGGTCAAACTGTGGTCCAGTGGAAATGCTTTTAATTTGCATATAACTAATATCAAGATGTGCCTTGGGTTTTATGCTCCGGGAATGTCCTTTTAATTGCTTTTCCTCCAAAAATTTCTATGAAAAGGAAGCAAAATCTGTCCTGACAATGAAATGCCAAGAGAGACATTCATAAGCCAGGTTTACTTACAGTTCTTTATTTGCGGGGTAAGAACGGTGGGGTGGAATGGGAGGTGCATGCATGGTTCCATAGATCTATGGCCTCTATAAGAAGCCTCTGCTACCCAAGGGAGCATTTTCTTCTCTTTACCCAGACAAGAAAAAAAACAATGGGCAAAAGTACAGTACAGTAAGATTTTTAACATGGCTACCTTTCATAAAACAGCTTGGGCTATGGTTTCACCTGAATTAACCAAGGAAACACATACCTTGAAAAAAGGCTAATACACACTGAAAGTCTGAGCTTCAGTTTCTGTCTAAAGCTTGGGCCCGTATTTATTGTGTTGGAAAAAAATGCTAACCTATCAGTGGTCTTGAGTTCTCTGATCCCATAAAAAGTAAATTGAAACTTAACTTTAGAGGATATGATTGATGGTAAAAGCAACCCAAACAACTCATTCTCTTTATTGCTACTCATAGTTATTTATGAGAGGCCCATGCTGGAAATTTCCACAGAATACTATAGTGAAGAGATCTTCCCAATAGACAAGGAGGCAGCACAGGTTGCTTGTCAGCTCCATCCACCTCAGCAGGTTCTTTTCACCCTCCTCACAGAGAGGACTTTTCACAGTGAAATCTGTATGCTTGTACTGTTTGGTTTAGATTACAATTATTTTGCTGGATAGTTTAAACCTTAAACACTTTCTCATTTATTAGATCTGTTGGACTGCCAAAAAGCTACCACAGATAGCTCTCTGTCGTCCAGTCTGCCTCTCACGCAGAGTAGGAGTTGATAAGTGGACTTGAAGAGAAATCAATTGGACAAATGTCACTTATTGTGATTACACAGAAGCTATTAATGACAGCTAGTAAAGCTCTTGTGTTGGATCCTATCAGGAAGGGGAGAGTGAGCGCTCAGAATTAAGTTTGAAACCATATTTATTTGTTGTTAAGTAGCTTGGAGCATTAACTTCTCATGCTGTTCATTTGTACATTAATGGATTAGTGACACAAGTTAGTTTTCTGATCGCTTATCCAGTGCAGCCACTGTTACAAGCCACAAACAGTTACCTTCAGAAAATGGGAGTAAGGACTTTTTCCCATTCCTTCTCTGTCCAGTTTTGCTAGCAACATCCATCACATCTCGTGCCAGTAAATCATCATTCAGGTCAATAGCACCAAACAGAGGGAAGCTTAGCAACCCTTAAGTACAAGCACAGAGAAATATGCTAATTTAAAAGCTCTCTGAATTACTATTTTGTTTGGCCTCATTAGTATGCTCTTGGCTGCCAAGAGCTTTTTGTTTTTCTTATCCTTCCTAAATCAAATGGTGTGGCAGCCAGTGATTGGCCAAACACCACCAGAAGCAGGCAGGGACATCAGGTGTCATCTAAACCCCTCATGAAAGAGTCTGTTGCCAGCTCCCTGAAGTCACATCTCCTTTAACTGCAGAGACAGGAATTCGTGCTGTTGTGGGATTTTGTCTTACAGTCTGATGGCTAACAACACTAGTAGAAAATTTGCAGAAAGCCGAGTGCATGTCTCATAACACTAAACACGTTTAGTGGGCTATTGAGATAATGAATGCACAAGTGAAGAGGGAACAAAATTCCCCTGTCATGGCTGAAGCCTTGTTGCTTCCAGTTTTCACTTTAGACTAAAGTGCATTTGAAAGGAGAATTCTTGGACAAATGTATGAAAACACTGTTATAAAAATAGAATCGTATTTGTAATGATACTTTGCTTTTGCAGCCAAAACCCTACTGCAGATGAAATTTTGTCTTGGGCTCAGAATTTTGACAAGATGATGAAAACACCAGCTGGGAGGAACCTTTTCAGAGAGTTTCTTCGAACAGAGTATAGTGAGGAGAACCTGCTTTTCTGGCTTGCATGTGAAGATCTAAAGAAGGAACAGAACAAGAAAGTTATTGAAGAAAAAGCAAGACTTATATATGAAGATTACATTTCTATCCTGTCACCAAAAGAGGTAAAGCTGTAAATGTTACATTTGCATTTTCTGTTATTCCAGAGCAGAAATGTTATACCCTAGATTGCCAGAGGGGGGTCTGAAAGTCTGCCTCATCTGTCAGATGAAAGTCTTAGTATGGACTTTAAATCAGGGAAAGGAAGGGACAGAAAAATTAGAGTCACAGGTGTCAAGCCACTTAGCATCACCGGCCACACCACCTCAAATCTCTCTGTAAAAAGGGAATAAAAGAGAAACTCCAGAAACAGAAGGGTGAGAAATGGATATGCTTCTTTAGTAATGCCACATGCCTGCCAGAGAAAGGAAGTAAGCAATGCAAATGCACTTCTGGAGAAAAGGCACCAAAATTAAGGAATTTAAATCAGAATTATTATAGATTTGTCTGCTGCAACAACTGGCTGGGAGAAAAATCCAAATTTGCACTGGTTATTCCTATGGAGATCACATATTTCCCCTAATGAAAGGTAGAATGATACCTGGGAAATTATATAAAATTATCTTCAAGCTGAAAAAGACAGATTCTGAAATTATCTTCACTTGGAGTAAAGGAAAGCATCCCCTATCAAATCATGGTTTGAAATAGAGACATATATACAGATATAAGCACTGTAGATGGACTCATCATGTACCTTTAGCTCCTTTGCCTTGTCTCTGTGCATTGCATCTGGCTTTCTGCTCAGTGGCTTTATGCTAATTTCTGCACACTGTGGACCCTGCTTGCTATATTTTACTTCTGCACTGCTTTCAGCGGCAATTTGCAACTTCATTCATATGAATGAAGCCAACAGCAATTTATAGCTCCATTATCTTCTCTTGTGCCATAGTGTATGCTTTTGCTTTGGAGTGAGGTAACCGCCAGTGCAGCAAGCTAATAATGTGTGTTTCTTACAGTATATATGTCTCTCTAGTACACATATATGTACTGAATGCTCCATTGTCTTTCTAAGCCAACATACACCAGCAGTTAAAATTATACTAAGTGTTGTTGGACTTGGTGTTTAACAAAACTGCTCACCAGCCTGATGCGCTGGACACATGTGGACATCATCAATCCAGTTCCTCCTGTCCCTGGTAGAAATCTTGAGGCAAACAAGGACTGTCTGCCCTGCTTTAGGTCAGTGCAGGAGCTGAAAAGTTCTTTTTCATCCCAGCATCCCATTCCAGGTGTTACCTTTGGCATAGGAGCTAAAATATTTATCATCACTTGTTTGGGGATGAGGCAGAAGGTTTTTGCGTTCTAAATAAATACCTTGTGTACATCTGTTTAACAAAGAAATACCCTTAGTAATTCCAACAAGTTTTCCCATCTGGCTTTAGTGAGTCACTGAAAAACTACAATGTGAATTAACAGAAACATTTTGTTTGTTTGTTTTATAACTGCAATTAACTTTTACTATATTCAGTGGCCAAAGAAACCCCCCCACCGTCCTACCAAATTTGAGCTTTTTATCCCAGCCATTATATTTGATAATGAGGAATCAATTAGCTAGATGCATAAACTGGTTTTGCTAAGATACATGTGTGTGTATGCATGTGCATGGGTGTCAGTGGGAGAATTGCCTAAATCATTAGTGTGTCATTTCTGTGCTACAGAAATGCAATGGGCTAAGACTGTAATCTATCCAGAGAAATTCCAAAGACACATGGTTGCAACACTGCTTCTCAAAACTACCGTAACACTACACTCCTGCACGCTGTTGTGTCTAAAAGCAGGTAGTCACTGGCCAAGCAGCCCCATCGATCCTTGGTGTGCAGCCCGGTCTGCTTGCACAGCTACATTAGACAATTAATTCCATCAGAAAAATTGCCTGGATTGAAAAAGAGTCCCGAAAAGAAATGCCACTTTCAGATGGATCGATGCTCTAACATAGCTAGCCGTGGGGCTGCCCAGACAGCCATGCCAAGGGAGGGGAACGCACCCGGGTGGGAAAGGGGGAGGCTGTGCCTGGCAGCTGACACGGCAGCACTGCTGCCCACCCGTGAGCGAGGCACACAGCAGCCACGAGAGCTTAGATGGAGAGCGTGCATGCAGCAGGCGCAATGGATGTTCTGCTTGAGTAACAGGTACGGTTTGCTAGCGTGAACAGGCGACGGTTTACTCACAGTTAGGCTGCATCATAGTTATGCCTTGTGACCGATAACCAAGTATCAGAGAATCCTGAAGGAGAAAGATCTTACCTGCTGGGGCAGTAACATACTCCAGTGTGCCAACAAACCAAAAAGGTTTGGTTGGCACCAATACTCCAGTTCTATAGTTGGAATTGAAGGTGTAATTAAAATGTATATTTACTCCTCACTACCACACTGTACCATACCATGGCACGCAACTGTATTTCAAAGACTTTGTTTTGCCACATATACAGATACACATCTCACACAGGTCCTGAGTTTTCATGTCTGTACCGTCCTTCGTGTGTCAAGCTGTCCCAGTATGGGAAGCTTTCCAGGGCTGAACTCAATCCTTCAGAAAATACAAATATCTACTTATATGGTTGCAGAGTTGTGAGGTCAGACTGCAACCTGGTGTAAATTACAGTAGCTTAACTGATCTATACTTGGTATTTCTCTCTTAAGTGTTTTACCCTTTTTCTTCTTAGCTGAATAAACCCTTGCTGACCCCAGTGGGCTTCCCTGCTCCTGCCATTTTGTTTAATCAAGAAGGCATTAATTTTACTGGGTTTAGAGCATTTTGTGGATAAGCTGTACATTCACTCAAACTTCTAAATGATATTCTAAAATCATCTGTGCATTCATCCCGAGCATAATATGCCCTTTTCTGCCTAGGCACAGGAGTTCATTACGAATGGAAAGTAAATGAGAAGCTAAAATTGAAACTTGCTAACAACTTCAATATGGACATATGATATCCTGAAAATTATCAGCTGTTAAAGGATCTTGAAAAGTAGAATGAATGTGAAATAGTTAATATTAATGGGGAGATTTACAAAATAAAAATGACAAAAACTCTGGGTAATTTGTGAGTAACAAGTGTAGGGTCTGAAAAAACTTGGGAAAAAAATCTGTAGCACAGCCAGATGAGAATGCTGAGAAAGCTTCTAAAGATTTAACCACAAATGGTCAGGAAAAAAAAAAAAGCAACATTTCAACTCTCTGAATGAGAGTTATTCAACATTCTTTTGAGAGAAATAATTTTAAATAAGTAAAAAATATTTTTTTAAGATAAATAACATATTTTGGGAAATACAGGTTACTGCAAAGCTTTATGGGGTTGCATTGTACTTATTCTGTTATATAGCTGCACTTCATCTTACAGATCCTAAGATGGATGCAAAGACCAAGTCAAAACTGAAATAGAGTCAGTCTCAGTCCGTAACTGTGTGGTGGCTCTGACAGAAGCATAGAGCATTACTTGAATAAACTGATAAACTCAGCATGTTCCGTGGAGCCCTGAGAAATAAAGATACACATAAGTGCCTTTCCAATATTACTGTTTAATATTAATCTCTTCTCATCTTCTTTAGGTTAGTCTTGATTCCCGGGTGAGAGAAGTGATCAACAGAAACTTGTTGGATCCCAGCCCTCACATGTACGAAGATGCCCAACTCCAGATATACACCCTCATGCACAGAGACTCTTTTCCAAGGTTTTTGAACTCTCAGATTTATAAGTCTCTCGTTGAAAGTATTACAGGCTGTACTTCTGAAACCTAGTTTTAATTTTCAAACAAGATAACTTTTTTTTTTTTTTTTGGGTGGGTGGGACGGAAGAAAAGTAGTTTAATAACATCTGGAGCTGGGTTCCTGGAGAACTACAGTTTAGCACTACTCAGGCTACTGTGAAGAAAACAAATACATATTATGGTCTCTGTCTACATTTTTACCAAGGTCCTCCTTGCTCAAGGTGGCGTGGGAGGGGAACAATGGATTTGCCAAAATACGTTTGTTTCACACTTCTTTCACCCTACTGCAGTCAAGATTGCAACGATGTATTTGTAGTTTTATGAACAGTCTCCTTGTGTATCCTCACACTGCATGTGCAAGGTAAAACTGCTTCACTTACCACTTAGTTGTTGCAATATTTAATCCAATAACATAAATTATATCTGTATTTAAGAACTTTTTTTGTGCAATACAGTCTTATGGTACCTAGAAACAACTGCAGCAAACCAGAAAGAGGCTTGCATTTTTTTAACATCACTAACTGAAAAAAGCCAATTTTTAAGGTGTAGCATTATTCAACATGCTCTACTGAGTACAATACACTGACTTTTTGAAGCCAATATTTCTGTACAGAAAAAAAAGAGCTATTTATCACTGTTTATTTAAAATAAATCAAGCAGAGGATTCCTCTGGTTGGTCACTGCCAAAACTGTGGCATTTTCATTACAGAGTTTGCAATGTCAAAAAAAAANAAAAAAACAAACAAAAAGCTTGATAATTTAGTTTTTTGAATAAAGAAATTTAATAAAAGATTGCCTACATGTAGCATTTTAGAGCATTTTAGAACATTTTTGATGAAATGCATCTGTCCTGTAAGTTGTTTTTTTTTTGAAAGCTAAAACCAGTAAAAAATGTTTTTAAACAAAGTAATGTTTTACAAGGTGGTGGGTTAAAGAAGTCTTATCTTAGCTTCTAGCCTCATTGATTTTGAGAAACTCCTTGAACACAAGGGGTTTGGAGAGTAATATAAAACCAAACTTCAAGGGCTCGTAAACCTACAGTCCTTACCCAAGAAAAATGCCAACAGAAATGCAATGGGTGTCTTTCCTGGGTAAAGAATCCTGTACTGAGCCCTTAACCAGAGCTAAGGCAGCACGGTACTCCCATCGCTTGGCTGCCATGATGTTTTTAATAGCTGTTTGCTTGGCCTTTTTATCAAAAAAGTTGAATTTTAGGATGCATTTTTGATTTGAGACTGGGAACTTAAAAAAACCCATTATCATACCTACCATATACAAGCAAAACGAGCATTAGCATCCCTCACAAACTGCTAAAGATATACCAAGAAATGGCTTTGAATACTTGTTAAATATATATATATGTATGTGTATATATATTTAATACTGGTCTTATACTAAGACTTAAGAGGCAAGGTTCTTCTCACTTACACAGGACTACACGTGGCATAAGCCTGTTGCTTTCGATGGGACTGGAAGGTCTGGCGGTTGTGTCCTTGAGTGGAATCTAGCCCAAACACACTTGGCTCCAGCCACCCTAAATATATATATATGTATGTGCCGGTGCTGGCTCTCGCCGGAGCCGCTGCTGCCGAGGCGGGTCTGTTGCTGTATGGTAACTGGCAGGATGCAGGTCTGAGTTTATTTTCTGGGGCTTATTTTTTTTCCTTTGCTTTACTACCTCTCATTTTTTTAATTTATTGAACATGCTTCAAATAGCGAGTCTGGGGAATTTTTTAATCATTCTTTTTACTTGAAACCTGTGTGCTTTTTTTGGATATATATATATACGAACAATTTAACAAACTGTTTCTTAAACGCATTTGGTTTTGTAATTTATATAGAATTCAGGAGATGATTAAAAGGGCTATTCTCTATTCCCTATGCAAATATTTTAACTGTTTTAGTGTTTGACAAAATGGGATCTAAAAAAATCTGCAAAGTGGAAAACAAATCTGTTTACAGTGGCGTTGCTGACTATCCTACCATATTCAGCACTTTTAAATATTGTTATTTATGAAAATGTAGTTTAAAATGCAAGACAAACTATTTATAAATGTTTCTTTTAATAAATACCTGTTTTGTCTGAAAGTGTTATTGTGTTATGACAACTTTATTCATGTTGGTTAGCTACTTACCATTATGAATAAAATACTCAATTATTATACTGATAGAATAATAGATACGATGTTTACAAATCCCGAGGGGGGAAAATTCAATGAGAAAGGACTGCCTCCTTCTACTGTGAAATACTGTTAGAAAAATGAATTTTTCTGGCTTTTTTTCTTAATTGGAATTTAACTATGGTCCTACATATGTCTAGTATCATTTGATTACAGTTATATTTACTGTGGTACTAAACATATACAGCATCATATATGTATATATTTACATAGCGTAATTTCAAGTTTGTTGGCATTTGAGGCACAATACATTTAGACAACACATCTAAACAATGTGTAAGAGACAAAACTGCATGCATGTCTTTACAAATGTAGACTTGAATATTCTTAATGTTACTATTTGATGGTGACCTGCCAGTCATAAACTATCTTTATAAGATATTTCACACAGGTAGAAGTTCTTGTCAACATAGACAAGTCATCCTTTCAAGGAGTTTTAAAGCTAAATGTGTGGGCCCTAGAGTATTAATCTTGATTTCTAGCATAAGGTTCCAAAATCTGTATTTGGAAACTGTTACATCATTTTGAAAAATATTACACTAATCTTCAGTGTAATACTGCAATGAAATCACGTTCAAAATTTATTGTCTTAAATCCTCTATTTGGAGGGATTTAAGAATTGAACATAACCTACAGAGTTTCTTTCTTGGAGCAAATGCTCATATTAAAATGATTAATTTATATTTCACCTATCAGTTTGGGTTTCCCAAATTGTTTATTAAAAAATGGATATGGTCCAAATGGACAACAAATCATGCCATAACATGATCTCATTGCCTATCATACAGTTCTTTGAAGACAAATTGTAAAACAGTTGAGCTATTAAACTGATTTATTGTGCATGCAGTGTACAATACACTTTGAAAAACAGCTTAAATACACTTATTCTATAGCCTGAAATAAAATAAGTATGTATTTAACTTGTATTTCAGTTTTTCATGAGAATGTATATAGCAAGTGCACTACAGAAAGTGCATTATGTTTTTGCCCAGTGTTTAAACTTTTCTGTCAAATAGCGACTAATGGTGAATAGCCACAAATAAGCAGAACACTTGAGCACACTCCTGAGACCTTTAGGTTTCAAAGAAATTTAACGTATATATCGTGTTATGCATGTATTCAACTTAGCTGTTTACAGTCAACTTTCAAATAACTGCGCTGAAAGTAGCTTGGGATACCCAGGATAAAACAAAACAACAGACAACATTGGGGGGTTGTAAATTAGATGGAAGGCATACAGAGTACGAAGGAGATTGCAGGTGTGATGGAGAAGAGACAGGTCAGTGGCCCAGGTGGCTGGGCTGCGTGTTACCCACCGGAGCGAGGCAGCAGGGTGCCGTGGAAGCATGGCCATAGGGCTTCCAGACCCACAGCCCCTCCGCCGCTCGCTTCAGCACCTGTGGAGTCCACATAATCCATCCACAGGACAACCCAGAGTGGACACAAACGAGACTTAAGCTAGTAATAGTTCTGTTTTGAATTGAAAGAATGCCAAAGTGTCTGCTAAGCTGTGGTCTAAACCAAGCAAATAGAGGAGACCTACATTCTACATTAAACAGCTTGGGTTTAGGCTGTCATCTGATGCTTGTTCCCCTGGGCAGCAAAGTCTATCACAAGGAACGTCTGCCTATGGAACCAGTACCTAAAAAAGGTGGGAGGCTCTTTGGGTGAGAGCAACTTGCTGGACTGGCCACACCTGAACCTGCTCAGAAACGAGCAGCTTCTGTGTGCAGTAAGTGCTTGCAAAAGCTGCTTAGCAGAAGTATTCCACAATACCAATTCCACAATACAAGAAAGTCTCTTAACTCCCCACACCACAGGGAGTAAAGCTCACACCCCTACAATGTCTGTGAGCCTGCTCCCGGCAGCATTAGCCCAGCCAGCAACAGCCGGAGTCCTTACCAAATCCCCAAAGCAAAAAATTAAGGTTGCATGTAGACAGACAGTTGCAATGTCTGCTGCAAGTTGTTTTGAACCATGCTTAACTGCTAACTTCAAAACAGGGTTTTTTTTTCAGTCCATAATGCTGTTATTTTTTGGAGAGACCCAAGAGCAGCACTGTAGCACATCCTGGGACGTGGCTGCAATGGCAAAGGTCCAGTCCTGTTCACCTGCAGCCTGAATACGTTTGCAGTGACAAAACATCAGCTCTCTTCACGTAGGTCCTCAATACTTCTGCCAGCAGTGGATGTGATGCTTGTGAGATGGAAGAACAAAGCAACAATGGTGCCAAAATCAGCTGGAAAAAAATCTGCCATAGACATTGTCTTCATATTACTGTAAAGTTATACAAAAAGCCAAATTTTGCCCCTTTATCCATAAACTCACTCTGTGGAAATCCATCCTTCTGATTTAAAACCGGGATACAAATCAGTGACTCAAAGGCTAACCATCATTCATTGACTCATACTACATTTTTTTCTTCTCAAATGCTTTACATTAAAACCCCCTTATTCTGAATTCCCCGAGGTCTATTAAATTCACAAATTTGATCATTTTTCCTTTCCTCTTCTGAAATAAGGCTTCAGGGAGTTTCATGGGCGGGCAGCAGTGACTGCAAGGGAAGCTTTCGGTGGGTAAGATTTCCTAAGCAACAGCCTGGGCTGTTTATCAGTGCCAGACTAGTCGCACAGACTGTGAATTCTCCACAAAGCTCTTCAAGTGTGATTTTACTTGTAAATTATTGTTACAGTGTATTTTGCCAAGAAACCTTATCCAAAGTGGTGCATTTACAATCACAGGAAAACGTTTTTATCCAACCAGTCATTTTAATGTTTAATATTGCCATTTCTCACATTATACGTATTGCCTTTAGATTTCCACAATGGAATAAGACTTCTAGGTTTTCATTTGTGACAACCAAAACTAAGGTGTGCAAGCATTACTCTTGTTTTTTGATACTACACTCATGAAAATAACAATTTACTAACGTATCATATGGAAGTCACTGTTACTCAGTCAGTGTCATTTAGTTGTAGGATTTCCTAGTTCTGTTGAGACACGAACAAGGACAGAAGAACAGCAAAGACCTGATTTTGACTGATTACGATTGTAATACAAAATACTGCCTAATAAAATGGTACGGATAGTTGCACATTTTTATAATAAAGTATATTCTTCAAACTATTTTGAGTTTAGCCAAGAATCTCACTAAATAACATTGCCAAAACCAAGGTTACTATGCCACCCTGTCTGCATAACAGAGGGGATTTGTCCAGATCATCCCACAGCCGTTTTTCCTTCTCCTGACGACGCATTTATTTTCCTGCGAACGCTGGATTCGGCACCTGCTCTTGCCGTGGACCAGGCCTTCCGCAGCCCTTCCCCGCTTCCTCCTCCGACACCCTCGGCACCCCGCGGGCTCTCCTCCTGGGAGCCCGGCTTTACACGCGTGGCACGGAGGATCTGGCGAGGTTCGGGGGCTTATTTTTGGTCAGGATTAATTAAAAAACCACCCAAACGTCACCTCCCACGCCACCGCTAGTGTCCGCAGGGAGGCGCCCTGGGCGAAGATCGCCCCTTCCCGGGCCTGCGGCACTGCAAGAGAGCCCCGCCCCCGCCGAGCCCCGCCCCTTATCCCGCCCTGCCAGTGCTGGCCAATCAGAGCTCGCCCGCCCCACGCCACAGCCTCGCGAAGCGAAGGGAGCCGAACCCCTTCGTCTGTTTCCGTCAGCGGAGCGCCGAGAATTTCCGACTGCTCCCGAAATCAAGCGCCGAGCCTCTTCGGCGATTTCCGGAAACGCGGAAGGGAAGCGCGTTCGGGTGCGCTCGGCCCCGGCAGGGCTGGCGAAGGAAGGGCACCCGAGCTCCCGCCTCAGCCGGACATGCGGCTGCTCTCGCGAGCTCTCCGCGCGGCACAGCGCTGCCGGGCCGCCGCGTTGCTCCCTCGGAGCCCCCGAGCAACGCCCGGCGGGGTCAGCGCGGCGGGGACATACCCCCTGGGGCCGCGCCAGGGGCTGAGCACCCGGCCCTACTTAGACGAGCTGTTCGCCGGCCCCTCCTTACGCCGCCTGCTGGAGGCGAGGGCGCAGGGCGGGGCGGGGCCGGAGCTGGCGGCGCGGATCCAGCGGCTGCGCGACAAGGAGCAGGAGCTGCGCGACACGCGGGAGCTGGCGCGGCAAGGTGCGGGCCGGCGCGGAGGGCCGCAAGGGGAGGGGCGGAGGCGGTGCACTGCCGCGCCTCCGGGTGGGACGGGTGGGGGTCGTTTGCATATCTCGACGCGATTGGAGGAGGGCTCCGAGGAGGCGGGGCGGAGGCCGCCACGTGGGGCCGCGCACCTGTGAGGGTGCCGGCTGCGCGTGCGGGCGGCGCGGCACGGCGCGTGCCGGTGGCGGGAGAGCGGCGGGAGGCGGGGAGCAGCGTGGGAGCGTCTGCTTCGGGTTAAAAAAAGAAGATAATTAATCACGGGTAGAAAACTTTTGTGTGTGTGTGTGTGTGTTTTTTTTTCTTTACCCTGAATCAAACTTTGATAGCAGTTAGAAAGCAAAATTCGGGAAAACAGCACTTTGAGATCAGTAAACATTCACTAGATCATGAAATGTTCCTGAGATCATGTAATACTTATTGCGTATCTAAATGCTGCCTAAATAAGAGTGCTGTTACCTGTAGTCATTTATTCCAGCTGATGGAGATGATAAACACTGTCTGAAAATAGATGGTATTTTTTTTTTTCCCTCTTCATTCTCTCCTACCTCAGATTAAAAAAAAAGAGCTCTGGTTCCTTTGAACAGATTAACCAATGACCCAAACAAACTAAATGGGATGGGGGAATTTTTTTCCCTTCTTTTCAGAACCTGCTGCTGAAGAAGCCAAGTGTCATCAAAACCAGGTTTAGAACTTCGACAAAGTGCAGTGATTACAAGGGCTTAACTTTGAGCACCTCTGTAGTTCATGTGTAAAAATATATTTGCATTTTATTTTAGAGCTTATATTAACATTTGCACTCTAAAGTATTCAACTGTTATTCAGTTCTTAATTGCATTATGAATAGCTGTTTTGATGGTAATTGATTTGTAATTCCTTCCTTTGTATCCTTCCTTATGGTGGTCTTCATAGGACAAGAGGAAATGGCCTTAGGTTGCGCCAGGGGAGGTTTAGGCTGGATATTAGAAAAAAATTCTTCACTGAACGAGTGATCAGGCATTGGAACAGGCTGCCCAGGGAGGTGGTGGAGTCACCATCCCTGGAGGTGTGCAAGAAACGTGTAGATGTGGTGCTTAGGGACACAGTGTAGTGAGTTAGGTGGTGTTGGGTTGACGGTTGGACTTGATGATCCTTGAGGTCTTTTCCAGCCTTAATGATTCTATGATTCATGACTGTCACTTGATCAGTCAGTAGTTATTGTAAAGAAATGTAGATAGTTGGACATGGTCAAGTTTACATGTCAAGTCAACCATGCATGCTCTTAGCCAGCTGTAGGTAGAACATGGGGGTGGTTTAAACCCATTTATGCATGATTATTTTCTTAGTTTCCTTCTTACAGAAGTGATTGTGGTTAATTCACCAATGTTAAATCTAAATTGTAAAGTCGAAAAGTTTCATTTAAAATTGTGTTAGCGACTAAATACAGTTACAGTGCTGAAAAGGTGGGGCTTTATTGTAAGAGTGCACCTCCTGTCTCAGGTGAACACATTTTAAAGCTTCCTGTACACAGGAAAGAGAAGTCTAGCGTCTTTCTTTCTCTTCTCTTGGTGCTAACTGTGCAGTTATGTGTCCCTGTGCCTGCCCCAGTTCCCCCTTTTTCATTGTGTGTAATCTTCTCTCTGTTTTGGGGTAATATTTTTTTTCCTCTGGGTGAGTGAGCTGAATCAGTGCAGATCAGAGGCTGCTTAGGATGTTGATTTTTGAATTTATTTTTTTTAGGTGTGGGTGGAGTTTGTTACTGACCATAAAAAAAAATAAAAAGGAACGTTTTAACATATCGAAACTGTAGTACAGAAAACCAAATCTTAATTATAAAGCATTAGAGTTGATCAATTAAGTAACACTTCAAATTACAAATTCCTTTTATTACGAAAGAGTTTTCCATACCTTTGTTTTTAGTGATGTTAGAAGTTTTGCAGCAGTTCTGAAATAAATTGGCAGAAATAAAATACTTGAAATTACTACAACTATCCTCAAATTTTTGTATACCATGATAGGGGTAATAGTTCTTCTGATGAAGAGTGTCCGTTGTGGGGCTGCTGTGCTCTTTAAATGCTTGATGTTCCTGCCACAATGAAATACAGAAAGTAATTTCTTAGAACCACAGAATGGCTGAGATGGGAAGGGACCTTTGGAGAGCATCCAGTCCAACCCCCTGCTCCAGTGGGGTCACCTACAGCAGGTCGCTCAGAGCTATGTGCAGTTGGGATTTGAATATTTGCAAGGATGGAGACTCCACAACCTCTCTGGGCAACCTATGGCACTGTTTGATCACCAGCACAGCAATTGGTGTTTTTTCATTTGGGTTGTTGTTTTGTTTTGTTTTGTTTCTTATTGGTGTTTTGGTTTGGTTTGGGTTTTTTATGTTTAAGTGGAACTCCTTGTATTTCAGATTTTCCCATGTCTTATACCTGAACGATATCAGAAAACACTCTTAATATGTACTGTACATCTTTGTTACAGATTGTATTATTAGTCTCATTTTCTGACAGATTTAGTGTGTTGGGGGGGGGGGGGGGGGGGGGGGGGGTTTGTGGTGTGGTGGTTTGTGGGTTTTTTTGTAGAGTAAGTTCTTCATGTGGTTATTTTTCGGAAGGTTTTCTGAGAGTGGCACTGATATAAGTCTGAGGATTAACCATGCTCAAATATTCTATTCCAGATGAGAGCGAAGATTTCCAGAAGCTCGCAGAAAGGGAAATCACCTCTTGTGAAGAGGAGATAGCTGAACTGAAACACCAGGTTAGATCCCCTTTAAAAGCCTCTATTTCCTTGACCTTCTGAAATGGACAAAGCCAAATTGTGTTCTGATCAAAATAAGATGTATGCAATAAAGTCTTCTCCTCCTCCCCTCCTTGCCTATTATACTCCTCAACTGGTATCTGTTACCCAAGGAAAATGCAGATGGTATAGAGACAGCCTGTAAGTGCCCACTTGTATCTGAAATTCTTTGAATCCCTAAGTCTGTATGAGTAGGTGCTATAGGTTGTCTTCTCTGGGTGTACCTTTATCTGTTGGAAACATTAAACTTTCATAGTATCACACACACTGGTGTTTTGTTAAAAAATAGCTTAATATATGTAACTACTTTAGACTGCTACCTTACAGAGGTTCTACATAGTATCTGTTATTCAACATAAAAATAATTATCTTTACGTAAGCAAACTGTTACATATTCTTAATGTTACTGATGAAGTAGAAGCCGATATTGTCGCATTCTTTATTCTGATATGAATATGGTTATGATTTTGCCAAAAAAAGTAGTTGTCTGTGGAAGGAAGCATCACCCAATGCTAATAAAGGAAGATGACTGAAAAGTATTTGCAAATCATAGGGAGTTTTGAGCCAACCTGCAAAACTGATATACGTTTAGGTTCTAGTGTATCTTTCTGCTACAGGTTAGTTTAAGGCTGGCTCTCCCCTTTTTAAATAAATAAATGAATAATGCAGCTGAGTTGTTGAAGTACTGCTTTCCTCAACATCCATGCTTGCTTAGCTTTGCAGTCGAGACTGGGTTAAAAGTGAACCTGATGAGAAGGGAGATGCTCAGTTGTCTTGCAGAAACCAACATGCATCCTGTGGTGTCCCAGCGTTCTAGGGCTCCTGATGAGTGAAAATTTCTGTGAATTTTCATAGGTCTTGCGAGAGACCTGTGTAGCTCCTGCGGCTGTGAACAGACACAGGGAGCCTTCCTGCGATGCACCATGCCCCCACTTCTTCCTGACTGCTGCCGCTTCACTGCAAGAAGCCTGTCCTCTGGGCAGCCCATGAGTTAGTGCAGGAGAACACAGCTGAGAGGGATTACAGACTTGTCTGGCATTTTATACTAGCTCAGCTGCAGCTAGCAGTGTCAGAGGGAGGTCTTAGCTGGGTGTTTTTGTATTCACAGATAGTGTTGCTTTTGGTTCCTTCAGAAGAAACAGACAAGAGTGATCTTGTCATGGAAGTAACCGCTGGAGTTGGAGGGCAGGAAGCCATGCTGTTCACTTCGGAGATATTTGATATGTATCAACGATATGCTGCCTATAAAAACTGGAAATTTGAAATATTAGAATACTTTCCCAGTGAAATAGGTCAGTAATGAAAATACATAATCTTTGTACTTTTTAATTTAAGTTCAAACACTCATTCGTATGACACTTGAATTTCATGACTACAGGAAGCTAATTTGCACTAACAATTCTAGAAGTGGAAGATTGTTTGAATGTCTGAGTACAGTTTTCCTCAGCTTCTGTATTTGAGAATGAAATTCCATTTCAGAAGTACTATTAAAATACTGAAGTGCTAAAGAATAAAACTTCTCTTTCAACAGTTTCAAAAAGCAGAAATTAAACTGTGTGCTTGGTGGAATAAAATTCAGAATGTGATGCAGATATGTTGTTTTGGCTTTATTTTTTTACAAATACATGTCACACATACTTTTTATTTGGATATGCTGTTTGACTTAGTTAATGTTTCTGGTGTTTATGAGAGGTCTGTTTATTATTGTGGATCCCTTGGCAGAAAGGGATCTGTATAATTAAAACTATTCTTGAGGTTTAATCTAAAGCATCTTAAATTTATATGAAATAATGTCATCTGAGTATTTATGTAAGGAATTGGGATGTTTGGATATAGGTTATCTGTAACAGCTAATGGATGAGCAAGGTGAGGGAATTGTTGAGGCTTTGAGAGGAGAGATAAGAGATAGAATTATTTATTAGAGTCTTCAACTAAAATTTCACAGTTAATCAGTTTAATAGATTGATGTTAGTGCCTGAGCAGTCCTACTTTTTTCTTTTTGTCTGTTTTGATGTCCTTTCGCTTATACAGGCAGAAGCTTTGCTTTTCACGACTGGGATAGATATTTTAAAGTATCAAGTAACCTTTTGGTTACAGCCATGTGGAAATTGACAAAAAAAAAATCCACAACTCTCTAATTGAGCTGCTCATGTCAGTGAGTTACTTTCACGTTCTAATTAGGGTCTTTCTGTGCCCGAAGACCCCGCTTGCATAAGTACCATTTTTTTATTCCCTGTTGCATATGGAGGGATTAAAAGAAGGTTCAAAAATTGAACTCCATGGAAGAAATACAGTGAGACATCACAAACTGGGAACTTGAAAATCTAGGTACAGACTTGATTTGTTTGTATTCACACTTCAAAAAAGGGAGGCCCATGTCTTCACCTTGCAGATGCACAGATCTAATTTCACTTACTATGGATTTCACTTACACTTGTGGGTTCTTAATCTTTAATAGAATTTGATTTTAAAAAATGTAAGTCTCTAGAATGTTGGAATAACTTTCTTTAGAATTCTTAGTAGGTGACTTATTTCAAGTTGATGAACACGAACTCAGGTTTTCACAGGATCAGAATCTCCTGGAGTGGCTGCTGTCGATTCAATGAATACACATTTTTATTTTAATGACGCTTGAATTCCATATTGTCTGTTATCTAGATTTGTTGCTATTAATAAAGTTTTTTTATGGTCAAGAGGTCGTTTGTCAAGTAAACTGTTTGCACAGTTCAAGTGAAGGTAGGGATGAGAAGAAGCTTCATGTTATAGCACAGCTTGTTGCTGAAAGAAAGAAAGTCATGTTTATGTTCATTCACAACCAGGCAAATGCTTTGCCAGGAGCTGAGCCAGTTCAGTGGTCAAAGCTGAGAGAAATCTATGGACTTTAAGTAAACGGGATAAACACGGTGCAGGTTAGATGGGTGTAAACAGAATGGGGGAAAGGTCTGGGTCTTCTTCATTTCATATGCTCGGGAGAGAGGAGAGTTGCTTTTTCCACTGAGGGTAAACCCCAGCAGTCACAACTTCACCTTCAGAGAGCAGTTTCACAGTCAGCTGAAACAAGGGCTGTCCCACCTTCTGGTCAGCAGTATGTTCCTTCTCTCTCTCGGCTCTAGCAGTTTTGAGGCTGCAGTGCTAATCCGGATGCAGTGATCGGGTTTAAAAGCTCTCTGTTACTGGGTAGTTTTAAGTCAGGTCTGACTCAACTTGCAATCCTGTGATTGGGAGAGAAGGGGAGTTGGGCTTGACTACCTTTTTGGTGAAAGCTCAGTCCTTGGACAAGGAGCCCACACCCTCAGAGGCATTCTCTTTAATGCCTTAAATGGGAAATTGAAGTAATACATTAACCTAGTATATATATAGCTCTTTTTGCTGTCAAAACCCTGTTTTCTCTTTGAAACTGCTAGGTTTGTAACTGCTGTAAGCAGTTTGTAACTGCTTTTGTCTTGCTGAGGGCTTGCCTGTGCACTGAAATGAATGTTTAGGAAGGTTAGGATGTAAATTTAGAGAAAAAGAAAGGCAGCCCTAGCCTTTGTCAGCCTCTTGAAGTGTTATTTTCTGATTTTACTTGCATACCATGTATTATCAAAACTGAGGAGCTAGAAATAAATTGGGAGGTAGGGGCACTATAGATGGCACTGCCATTGAAAGGCATGTTTGAACCCTCAGGTTCAAAGTGTCTGTGATGTGCTGAGTAAGAATGGAGTTAAGGATGCTTGCAGGTGACACTAGGCTGTTGCATCCCATCCACGCTCTATTTTTATGGACTGCAGGAGCACAAGCAATGTCCTATATTAAAACATCAAACTCCCTCATTTCAGAGAGCTCCAGAATTTTGCCGAAATGTGAATGTGAGCATGCATGAACAAGGTGAAGGGTAAACAAAGCTGCAATTAAGAACTGGTTTCTGGCTTTATTGATTTACCCCAAGGGATACCACTGTGCGAAAATAGCACGTTCAAGATTTAGCGTGCACATTAAAGCACAAGCCCATGTGTCGCTGTTTATCCACTGCCTCTCGCCCTGTAGTGGCAGGCAGAGACACAGATATGGGACTGTGTCTTAATCTGGGCATAAGATGCTACATAAAAAATATATGTAAGCCCTCACTCCTGTGCACATCAGCTTTCAGGATAAAAAGGGACATTTTAATTGAAATGGCCAAGTATATAGTTACTAAGAGCTAACCATGTTTCACAGTCCTACAACCTGTCTGCCAGGGTGGAGGGTTTGTTGAAATTTCAGTGGGTTTGTCTGCATTTCATATTAAACCTGTGTTGGTCATAGTTAATTTGAAGCCGTGTGACCTAAATACCTATCTTTGATCCAGTTTCTTGGTCATCTCACGCTAAGCACTACGGTGCCACTGGCACAGTGTTATCACTACAGACACTCCTGAACGTGTCGCAGGTGCGGCTGCAGTTCAAGTATACCGACTGTACCCCTGGTATGTATATTAATGCCAGGAGAGGTGAGGAAGAAAATACAGAACATTAGCTTTTGCAGTGAACTGCCTATCACGTAATTAATCCTTGGCAGTAATGCCTTGTGTACATTCACATTATTTTTACTCATGACGTAGCCCGGCTTCTTCCTCATGTGCGGAGGTTGCTCGTGGTTTTTTTAGCGCTTGCTTTTATATATAAAGGAGTTATTATTATGTAAGTTTTATTCATCAACTACCTTAATTATTTTAGGTTATATAAGATTCTTTTAGAGTAAAGAAGGTATATTTTGTTCATTTGAATAGCATTTGCATAGCAGCAGAAAGATTTCACTGTACTAAACTGAAGATTTTGGCAGATATTTGTTAAACTACATGCTTTATGGTCAGGTTTATTCTAAACATGATGGGTTTTTCTTACACAACTGATAGTAGATAATGGCTATAAATTAAGTCAGTGTCACAAAACCGTGACCGTCACAAAGCCAAGTTCCAAGCTGTTCAATGCTGGTTTTCAGTATATTGCTGTCAAGTGTTTTGCTGGATGTATTGGTAAGAGAGGCAGGAGTTGGAGTTCTGCTCGCTCCAACGGAGCAAAAGGTTAAAATGAAATGAAAGAGCAAATATGAGACATGGGTAGGATGCACAGAGGAGAATGGATAGGAGGAGGAGTATGAATAATACTCATCCTTTAGTTAAAGAGTGGGTTTTTTCCCATTGAATGATAAGGTTCTGAACTAATGATAAAAAAAAAGATGTAGTTTATGAAGGTGGCTTTCAAAATTTGATCTTTACATACTACTACAATTTGATCTTGAACTTACTACTGGTGTTAGAGTTCTACTAAGGTTAGTGATTGTGTGTGTACATGTATGTACAGGGTTCGTGACAGTCTTTTTATGTGTATAAAAAAATTAAGTTAGACTCTGAAAAGGAATTTGACTGTCCTTTTCTTGAGATAGTGTGTATGTGTGTCTGGCTTTGTTTTTAAGAGTTTTCTTGCATTGTCGATACAATTCTGCGTTGGTAAATTCATAATTTTAAGAAATAAATGGCAATGGTGTCTAAATACACTGTTTGAAATATAACAGCATGGTACCAACAGTTTTTCTTACAGCTTTACAACTGTTTTTCTTCCATATTTAAGGTGGCCTAAGACATGCAGTTGCCAGTATAGCAGGTCTTGAGGCTTACAAGTACATGAAATTTGAAGGAGGAGTGCATCGTGTTCAGCGGGTGCCAAAGACAGAAAAACAAGGACGCATTCACACCAGCACAATGACTGTTGCAATATTACCCCAGCCTACTGAGGTAATATTTATATTTCAGTGTAATGGATTTTACCATGAGCAATGTTTTCACATGATGTATTGCTGATGCCCAAATGTCATCTGACTCTCTGGTTAATCTCTTTTAATTATATATTTTTTTAACCCCAGTCGTAAGCTAAGTCATAATTGGTTTGGGTTTTGTTTGTTTGTTTGTTTTTTGTTTATCTTCCTAGGGAGATGAAATAAATAATTTATTAATTTCTTTATAATCCTGATCTCAGGAAAGTCACTGGAAGTTTACTTCACTGTAACGTGAAAATTCACTATGAATGTCTTGCATGTTTTGTGGAAAACCTTACATTTTTTTAAAAGTAACAAAAGACTGAATTAGTTTACAGAGCTCATAAGGGTTTCTTCTAGTACCTCCTCTTCCCCATTTTTGTAGTGTCCTCACTTTCCCCTTCCCAAGTTTATGGGTGATGATTGATTCTCACCACATTTGCTTGGTTAAAAACTACTGGCTAAGAATTAAAGCTTTGTTTTGATCTTTGTTTCATGTTGACCTAGCAAACTGTCAAACATGTTACTCCTTCCTGTTATCTCCCAAAGTTGTCTTGTTCCTTCCTTCCAGAGACCCTCTCCTCATTCCAGAGCCAGCCAAGGAAAATGCTCCATTTTAGCTATAAGCCATGTGGTCAAGTTCAAATATTGGTTAACTCTGCTGGAAGAGGGTGAAGAGCTTTCAGAAGGGGGGGAAGATTTTTGCTAAGGGATGGTTATGCCTTAAGCTACTATTTGTCTAATTTCCTGTTTTCTATCATGTCACATTCCAGGCTGGCTACAAGGATTTGTTAGCATGTTTAGAAGTGGATGTGAGGTACCACAGCTACGACTCATAAACTTGAAAAAGTTTGGTCTTGCCTGAATGTGCCTTATAAATAAACCAACTATGCATATTTGACATCTATGTAGAAAGAAACAACCTAAATAATACGGTTTGTTTTTTTCCTGTTTCCCATGACAGATGAGGCTGCAAATTAATCCAAAAGATCTACGGATAGAAACAAAACGAGCTAGTGGAGCTGGAGGCCAGCATGTCAATACCACAGATAGTGCCGTACGGATTGTTCATATTCCAACAGGTGCTTCATTTTTTCCTTAATATGAGATCTACATTCCAAAACTGCTATCAGAATTTCTTTTGAAACAGTGATTTTATTTCCAAGCCTGGACAACTGTAGAGCAGAGTTTTCATATAGTTTTCACGTGTGTTTGTAGTTCTCTGAATGCACCATCTTGTGCCCGCTCCACTTTGTAGTAGTGAAGACTACTGGCTTTAGTAGGTAAGCTCTCCATTTTGCCATAAACACGACACTCTGAAAGCATCCAGATCACTTTCTATGAAAAAGTTATCTTTAAGCTTTCCAATAATGGAGAATAAACTGAAAACCAGAGTAGGTTAAAATCTAATGACTAGTCTTCGAAAGTGAGATTGCTCTATTTCCATATTAAAATGTTGCTTTTAAATGCAGAGTGTACTCAGGGTGCCAGCTTCCATGTCTGCTGGCTCCTTGCCCATAGATTACACACACCCTTAGGAGGCCCGTCCCCAGGACTCAAGCTAGAAATCTTAGGAGGGATAAGATACACCCTCAAACGCTACCTGGTTTTAACTGTCATATCTTTGTTTTATTGCCATTCCTAAGCTTTTTACTTCCCTTTTGAGCAATTCACAACAGCTGCCTTGACTTTCATTGCTTTTTAACTTTTCCTCTTCTCTACCACAAGCATTAGTCAGGCTTTACAGCCTCAGGGTAATCCCGAGTGCTCTTTATCCTCATGTATCCAGATTTTTGCCACCCATTTCTTCATATTTATTGAAGACATGAATCCATTCTGCCCTTGTTGCATCACCTCTGTAAAGCAGGAGGTAAACAGTGAACAGAATTCCATTCAAGATATGATGACAGAAGGGTAGTCCAGATTCAAAAAGTTTTTGATTGCCTGCATGTTTGGAAAAAAAAAAGCCACAAATTTAATTCAGCAAATTATCTTAGTTTTTGCTGCAGGCAATTATTAGTGTTTGTTATAGAAATCTTAAATGCATTGCAAATTTTTTTGAGGTTATGCACTAGAGATGGTTCATAGGTGGTTTTATATCTCACCTTATCTTCTGACTTTGTCCTGTTCCACCTTTCCCTTTTCTTCATTCCTCTTGATCTCTCTTCCTTTACAATTGTCCTGTTACTTCTATTTCTCTCATCCTAACCATTTATAAACATTCATTGTGACCTAAAATGTTGTTTGTAAAGAAGTCTTGCATAAAGTAATGCTAGGTAATCTTATAAAAGCATACTGTAATATTACCAGAGTTACTTAAATAAATCCAAATAACAACTTAGCTTGTGGTGTCTTCTTCCTGTATTTTTTTCCCCTACTCTTCTCAGGCTGTTCACTTCTCATCTTCACTTGAATTGCATGTTGTGGGGAGAGAAATCACACCCTTTTTTTTAAGAAAATAGTGCCCACTTTTGTATACTCTGATCATATTCTGTATACTCACTATCTCATGTTATTTTGCTGCTCCTTAAATCCTAAATTTCCTGGAACTGCGACCAAAAATTACAAGTATTAAAGGTGTCTTCTATAAGTCAGATCACTTCACATGTCTTTTGTTTCATTGTCTACCTGTTGCCCAACATACCAAATTAAATTTCTTGTCTTATGGCTTAAAGCACCTGTACAACTCAGCCTGCACTTCTCTCCCAAAGTGTATCGTTAGATATTAATAAGCCTGGACTTTTACATTGCCAGTCCAAAATATGTATTGAAGAAAGAAATAGCATAATAAAAATCTTCTAGAAATTGCAAAACTCTTTTAGTGTATGTTACTGTTAAATGTTATATGTCATGATATTTTTGGCAGGGATCACGTCTGAATGTCAGCAAGAAAGATCTCAAATTCGAAACAAAGAGAAGGCTATGCAAATGCTATGTGCTAAACTGTACAACGCCAAACTGGAAGAAGAAACCAAAAAGAGAAACAGTGTTCGAAAGATTCAAGTAAGTTTCACTTAGTCAAGTATATTTCTGTATGAGCATATGATCTTGGGGTAACTCCTGTGTTGAACTGCAAATAGTAAATGGAAATATAGAGGAACGGGAGCCCAGGAGGGACTTACACAAGGTAAAAAAAAAAAGTTTCTACTTGAGCAATAAAGATCATATGTTAGACAGACTTAAAATTTCAGTAGTATGTAAATTCTAGAGATCTAGTGAAACAAACAGGATTAGTGCAGGAAGAACCAGAACAGTATTAGAAAAAGAGTAAAATTGTTCTTTTACATGTTTGAGAACAAATATTGCAACTACTGAATTGGTCTAAGCACTATATAACTATAAAAAATTTTGGATAATCATGGGAGAAAGAGAAAGCTTTCGCTTTTGATGCCTAATCAATATTTCATCCTTTTTATAAAAAAGATGATAAACTGATTCTTCCTGTTTGATAGATGGGGACTAAAGGAAGATCAGAGAAGATCAGAACATACAACTTTCCACAGGACCGGATTACTGACCACAGGATAAGCAGATCAGTGCATCATATTGAGTGTTTCATGCTGGGGGAAGAAATGCTAGATGAAATGATACAAACTCTGAGAGAATATGCTGATTATGAATCCTTAATGGAAATTATTTCAGAAAATGAAAAAAAGAATCTATCCTGAACGTTGCTTTTTGTCAGCCCATTACAACAGATGTAGACATTTGTCTGCAAAAGAGCTTCGTGGAGCACCACCCAGAAAATGCAACTGCTTTTCGGGTCATGAAAGACACCACAACTTGTTCCCTCATGACTGATAAACAGTTTTCTTACTTCCTGAGTAAAGGACTTTATTACCTTTCTATGAGACATTATTACTGCATCAGTCCACTTAAAAAATAAATTTGGCTGGGCAAGAAGAAAGTTGTTAACTTTCTCCGCTGAGAAGATACCAATACACCACTCTTGAAAGGTACGCATTAAAAAATGAGCTATTTCTAGTTCCAGTTGTCATTTAAATAATAGTTTAAATTTCAGTACAGTGTCAAGTAGCTTACTTGAGAGAACAAAAAATCCTATTTTGTTTAAGTGATTGGAAGAAAGTAATAAATAAATGACCCCACTACTAATCCAGAACAGTATTAGAAAAAGTACGTGTGGCATGGGAGAAGGAGTCGAAGTGTATCCTTTATGTCTTCATGGGCTTCTGGCCCTTATTAATAAACACCAAAAATTGTTTAGGAATATCTCTTGTTCCAGAAAAAAATCTGTGGAAGCCAAGTGACAAGTTATATGAGCTGTTTTTTGAAAATAATGTTTCTGTTCTTGTGTCAAAACTTCAAAGAATCGTTACAATATTGTTTCGCTCATATTTCAGTCTCCATTTGGCTTCAGTTCAGTTTCTCCTTTATGTTTATAATTGGCTCTCCATTTTATTGATGATTTTCTAAGGGTTATGTAGCATGAACGGCATCTTATCCTTTTGCCTTTATAATCTACTGATATACATGCACGTGTTTATGACTGTGGTTAAAGAAGACTTTTATTTTAGACTACATGTTACAATCCTGAGTACATATAGCAATACAAAATCTGCAGCTTCCATGCCACATTATCCCATCATGCATTTACCTGTGTACGCGTGTATACACACACAGAATGTATTTGACATATAAACAGCAGTAAATAAGAAACTGGAACCTAAGGAAGAATGTTACCATGAATATAGGGGTGTTTACTTTCAGACTTCTAATTACAGTTAGTGTAAGAAATTAGAATAGGTAAGTTTGCTACAGATGGCTTATAGAAATGCATTATTTAAACATCCTATATTAAAATCAACTGATTATTGTCTGTTAATCTTTTATTACATTTGAGACTGCAGTTGGAATCAATCATTTAGTACCTTTATCGGCTTTGTTTTCTACAAAATACTACATGGTAATTAGGTTCCAAATCTTGTAACTAAAGATGCATACATTAACTTCAGTTGTAGGAGTGCCTGTGTGCACAAGGTGAGGTACACGTGTTCCCTGTTGGTAAGCGTGAGCCTTAGGTCTAGATTTACTACCAGATTTACAACTCCTGACTGGCACGTAAGAAAGTAAAAAAAAACATTGGTGCATTTTGTGTATAAAATAATTAAATATTGATTGGAGCAGAAACTAAACTGAAGACTATGGAGCACTTGCGACAGTCGTCTTGACTTCAC
Organism: Syrrhaptes paradoxus; assembly: GCA_013400615.1. Lineage (NCBI taxonomy): Eukaryota > Metazoa > Chordata > Aves > Pterocliformes > Pteroclidae > Syrrhaptes > Syrrhaptes paradoxus. The sequence goes on along the minus strand of VZTO01026256.1, from coordinate 18,493 downwards.
TTGAAGCCAGGCTGTCTTACACCAACAGAAGGATGGAGTTTGCTATTCCTTCTCCCTAACGTCAGCTTCGTATTCCTCCAAACGTATCAGGGCCATTAGCCAGGTCTAGGCCCTGGACTGCTGCATGAAACTTCTGTAAGCGTCCAGGTCTTTGTCACCCTAGACCTTCCCTGGTGTCCCAGCGGGTGGCCAGGCTGGCCCGACCTTGCCTGGCCAGCAGCCTGCTTTCTGTCTCCTGAGCAGAGACTGGATGTGTTGCAGCAGTGCGAGAAAAGCCAGATACCGCGTGGTTCTGGCAGGAGCCAGAGGTGTCCCCGAAGTGCCCTCTGACAGTGTCACACAAGGGGGACTGCGCTGTCTCGAGCGGTACCTCCTTGGCCTGTCAGGGCAAGCGTTACTGCGTGAAGAACTCCCTTTTCCCCATTATAAAATCAGCGCATCTGTTTATAAAAGCAAACTCGGATATAGGCGGGGACCAAGCAGCGCTTAGGCGTGTGCCACCCCGCACCCCAGCAGCCGCCCGTTCCCTCGGGACAGCGCCGGGCGGCGGGAGATGCTGCCGGGCGGGAGAAGCTGGCGGCCGCGCTCCGCCCTTCGCTCCGCCCCCCGCCCCGCTCGGAGCGCGCGCGCGCCACCTCCCCGCCACTCGTCTCTCTCCTTGCCGGCCGAGGAGGGAAAATGTGAGCTGGGCCGGCTCCGCCCGCCTCGCCTCGGATTGGCCCCCGCCTTCTGCTCGCCTCCTATTGGCCGCACCGCCCGGCCGGCGGCACCTCATTGGGCGCCGCGGTTTTGGACACCAAATTTAAAGTTTTTAAAAGTACCCGGTGAGAGAGACTGCGCACTCACTGCCCCTGGGCTGCAGCGCCGCATCCCTGCGGGTGAGCGAGCGCGGGCGGGCGGTGGGCGCTCTGTCGCGCGGCCGGCTCGGGCGCCCCGCTCGGAGCGTGGTGGGACTGGCTCAGGGCAGCGGGGCTGGCTCAGGGCAGCGGGGCTCCGCGGTGAGGGTTCCGTGGCCGGGACGGTGCGGGACGGCGGGGGTGCCGGCGTACGTGGTAGCAGGGACTGGGGGCGCTGGAGGTGCTGGCCGCGCTGCGAGGGGCGGCAGGCGGATCGGGGATGGGGCTCCACCGCCCTCCCCAGCCTCGCCCCTCAGCTATCCCGCCGGCGGGACGGGACGGGATGGGATGTGATGGGACAGGAGCGCATGGGCGGCTGCGGAGCGTCCCGGTCCCGCCACCGAGCCGCGTGTGGGGCGTGACCCGCCGCGCACAGGCGGGACTGGGGCCGGGTCCGAGCCGGGACGGGGAGCGCGGGTCCCGCCGGCGGGCAGCGGCGGGCGGGGAGGCGCGGTGCTGCGCTGTCTCCCGCCCGCTGGGTCTGGCCGCCGGAGGGAGGCATCCCCCCGGCGCGCTCCTGCCTGTCCCGCCGCCACCATTTTAGGGGGGAATTCTCCAACCTGGGGAAAAGCGGAGACCCCCGAAGGTGGAGGGTGCTGTTCCCGGGGCCGTGGCAGGGCCGGGACCCGTTCTACCTGCCGCCGGGCCATCTCGATCGCCGGGCGGAAGCAGCCTGACAGCGGCGCGGGGACCGCGGCTGAGGCGGCTCCCCCGGGGGTCGGGGCCGGCCGTGCCCCCCAAGAAATACAGGAGCGAGGAGGCATTTCCGAATTCTGCAGGGCTGCGGGCCAAAAGCTCCTCCGCTCGTCGCGCAAGCGAGGGGGGAAGGGGAGGAGGGGGCTTAGCGAGGGCTCGCATCCACCCTAGCCCGCGCTGTACAAAGCCATACGCGTCTTTGCGCCTTTTTTTCCCACCAAACGTAGGTATGAAGAAGGGACCTTCTCTCTGAGACGTTCATGAAACCCATTTCTAATGCTTTTTTTCCCCAAAAAAAAACTGCTGAAAGTGCTTCAATCTCTTAAAATACTTGCTTAAATGGGGGAGCTTATTTTTCATAGAGATTCCAAAAATGTGTTGAAAATTATTCTCCCCTTAGGTTTAACACGACAGAGATGGCTTCCTTCAGCCCTCGCCCATCCCCCTGCAATTGTTAATATAGATAGCACCACACTTCGGGGGGAGGGGAAAGAAACGGTGCAAGAAAAGCTCCATTTCCCTATAGTATCTATTGACCTTCTGCCCTCTTAAAATCATACTTGTGAGTAACCTGTGTTTCACTTTGGCCATTGTTTAAGGGTTGCTACTTTCCATTGTCATTTACACATGCATATAAGCACGCTTTCCTGTGCCACCCAGCCTCCTCCCGTTTTAAAAATGCCAGATCCATGGCTGCATGAGCTGTGCTGCCTCTGGCCTTGGAGGCAGTGTTCAGGCTGCTCTGGCCTGGCTGTACCCCTGCATGGGCCTGCTGTCACTCGTGGATCTTCTGCTACTGGTGTCTTCTGTAGGGACTGCAAGTGTCCCCAGGACATTGCTGATTTTAGGGTAGGAAGTGGAGGCATTGGTGTGTCTTAAAGTAATCTGTCCTGGTGGAATGATGACAAAGTAAATTGTTCAGTCAGTTTCCTTGATCCGGTTGTATACAGCATAAAGCTCTAATTATGAGAAGACCTCACATAGCTTTAACATGTGACTGATCAAATCCTTGGTTTCCTGAGTTGTCTGTATTTTAGACACTAGAGGGTGAGTTAGATAACAGTTTAAAATTCATAATGCAGGAGGAAGGTGTGTTCAGTTCTTTATAAGAAAAAGAATTTGTGATGCAGTTTATGCTATGTTGTAATACTTTACTTGTTGTTCCTTGCAGGACACAAACAAAATAATGAAATCAAACCTTAACCACTCTTTCAAAATGAAGTGTCATTTTGATCGTACGTCTCTTCACGCTGGGTTTGCACCAAAGTCTACTATGGAGAAAATAAAACTGGAAGAATCCTGCCCCTCAAATTATGAGGAAGACTTTTGTAAAAGCTGTACTGAACAGCATCAGAAAATACTGCTTAGTGACTCATACCATGCGGCCACCAGAAATCTAGATCTTGAAGATGAAGGAAGACCTGTACATAACAAAGAAAACAAACAAGTAGCCCAGAGACTTGATGAAGGCATCTATGAAATGGAGGCACTGGAAAACAGTAAATTGAATGAGGACAGCGGTTATTCTTCCATGTTAAGTAATCAATATGCTGATACTATAGAACATGAGGATAGTATACCTTTGGCTGGGAATCTCTGTGGCACACCAAAGCATTGTACTGTGAAGAACCAAAACCAAGCACAATTTTCAAAAAAGACTTTGTTGCCAGTAATCCATTATGAAGAAATGATTTGTTCAACTTTGAAAAAAAATGGTAAAAGAAACCTCAAGTCTTGGGCTGCAGTAGATAGAATTGTTTTTAAGGGAAAGTTTGAACTTTGTAACCTAATTGGAAAGAAAATGGGATTAGATAGAATAGACATTCTTGCCGAACTCTTCCAAAAGAACCTGAAGCATATATTAGCAAACATCTTAAGGCATCTCAGTGAGATGGATTTAATAAAGTAAGTATATTGATCTCATTGTGTCTTATTGGAAAGTTAAACAACCTAATCAGGTGGCTTAAGAAAGTTTTAGATATGGGGATTGTGACATTTACTCAGTGATTAGTATTACATATTAATATATTAAAACACGAACTTTCGGTGTAAGCCATGATAAATATGGAGAATGTGTCTTTTCCCTAGAAGGCAAATTAAAGATTACAGCTATGAACATATCCCATCTTCTATGTGAAAGAAAAAAAATTGTAGTTATTCCCACTATTAAATAAAAAGTTTTTCCCTTTCCTGGAAAGTAACTGATATGTTTGTATTGTCATTGCAGTTTTGCCAAAGTCAGCACAACATGGCAGAAGATTCTACAAGAAGATAAACGGATTTTCCAAAAGTACAGTAAAGCTGTGAAATACTTCTCTGTAAGTTTCCACACTTATTGGCTTCTATAAACAAAAATTCAGTATCAAGTCAGTATGATGTCTCTTCTCAAATTTTATTGTTTTTCTTTTCATTAGAATGTCACCAAGGCATCAGAGCATGCTGCAACAAGGGATTATGTTCTCTACCGGACATCTTTAGCTACCATTCAGAAAGCAACCCCACCAAACAACTTTAATAAAAAAGGCACCAGATCCAAAGCATCTAAGAATCACAGCAGGCTCATGGAGTTTTCTGAGGTAACTGGTGATTTCCATTTATCTTTAATTTCTCACATGTTGTCTGGCACACGATCAGCTTGTAAAGCATATTTCTGAAAGTAGTGTCTCCAGTTTGAAGTGCTTGTAACTCTTTCTAGTATGGCTGCCAGATTTTGCTTATTGAGCCTATTTTAAGACAACGTCAGAAACTAAGAGAGTATTGATACATCGGGATATTCTACATCTTTTTTTTTCCCCCCGTATGTCTAGGTACTCTCAAAATGGCTTAGTGATATTTTTTTTTTTTGGCTTAAATTTTGGTTTGGATCAAACATGATAAAGTTTAGTCATTTGCTCTTCGTTTCCATGGGTTTATAATGAATCACATATTTTCCAGATAAGCAATCCCACAAAAGCTGTCAATTTTGCTTCAACACTGATGGGCCATTTAAAAAACAAACAAAAAACCACTAAAGAATAAGTAGTTCTTATTTTCTTTTAGGTTAGACAAATGAGCATTTCTCCAGTTCATTCTATTTTTTTTTTTCCAACGAATTATCTGACATTAAAATGGCTTTTTTAACTACATACTTGTAGTGTGTTACACCTTTGGAGTTGTCAATAACTGCCAACAGCCCAAGTTTCCCTTCACCATGTTATTTTTCTTAAGCTTTTTTTTCCACATACAGGTGCATGTCTACATTGCAGGTGTCTTGTAAGACTTTTAAAAATGTTTATTAAAAGTCATTGTTAATAAGCAACAGATTTTCCTAACTAGAAAAAGTTTTTATACTCGAGCTCGAAAGTCTTATTCTGCAAACTGATGCAATAAGAGAAGATATAATCACACTGGAAAGTATGATCAATCTGCTCAAATACTACTATTTAGCACTTTGTAGCATTAGAAATCTGAAAGTTCACCTGTACACTGAAGTACCAGTCTGAATTTTTTTCCTTGATATTAGATCATAAAAGCATTTTGCTTTTAACAATTGAGTGATATAAGGTGTTACACAGGTCTATAATTTTCTGATATTGAATGATTTTGAATGGTGGATCTGGTTTTGTGTCAAAAATTAATTCATGGGAGAGAAGCAGAATTGCTCGTATTTGGTGTCTCAGGCCAAATACCCCACAGCTGAGATTTCTGGACACATAGCTAGAAGTTAACTAAATCACTATCCTTGGATGAGGTTTGGAGGATTCCAAAACCTCTATTCCAGTCCAAATTACCTGCAGTTATAAATTGATTATTCCTGTTCAGTCTCCATCAGAGTTTGTAATTTATTTCTCTAGAGTAGAAGCTATAATATGTCTTGTGACACTTGGATGACATCAGGAAATATTTGGTGTGGGGATTTACCCTCTGCTCACGGTTTTCTTTATATGCTTTTTCCAACAGGCTGCCAAGACCTTGAAGAACACTGAAAGCCTTAAAGTCTGCCATCGCTGTGGCTCACCTGCAAAGTATGACTCCTATCTACAAAGAGCAATGTGCAGGCGTGAAAGTTGTGGCTTTGACTTTTGCACAAAGTGCATGTGCAGCTACCACAGCTCCAGTGACTGTATGAGCGGCAAACCAGTGAAACCCAGCTCTAAGCTAGGGCCGCTTCCTGGGACTAAGAAAAGCAAACAGAATCTACAGCGCTTGTGATCCATCTATCCCTATACAGATTGTCAGATGCCCCATAAAAGTTGTTTTAGGATGAGAACTTATCCACAAAGAAAAACAAACAGGAAAATGCTTTCTGCTCTTCTATATAAAAAAAAGTTTAATTTTGTTATTCTTCTGTATGACATAATATATAACAATAATATTGAACAAATCAAAAGAATTTTGGCAAGTAGCCTTCCATGCGTAACCCTAGCAATTCTTGAATGCCAGAAGGGGAAGTTGAACTGTGTTTTATTTAAGTGTTTACTCTTCTTCAAAAGTCTTTTAAAAGCATTTGTAGTGAGAATGGTGAGTGAGGTGAGTGAAGTCCATTTTAAAATAAAATTATGAGAGAGTCCAGATTTTATTAATTTTTTTGAAGACACTGCCTTAATTTTAAAATGTGAAAGTTCATACTACCATTATCTCTGATGGTTTACCTCATGTGAATCTTAAATTGTTGGTCTTCCTTCATTTCTTCAGAAACTTCAGGTTTTCCTTGAACTGAGGTGATCCTCTTTCCAGCTCAAAAAAAAAAGTACTGTATCTTGGCTATACTGCTAAAAAAATACTTTGTTTGCCAGTTTTTTTTTTCAAATTATAAAGATAAATTTAAAATATTTGTATGTATTTGTAAATACTACTTTAAATATTATTCATGTTTGTCTTGTAAATGTGAAAATAAATTAGTTTTCAGCAACTTGGTTGACAAATCTGGTTATCCTATTTATCATCTTAAAAGATTACTTTTAATTTCTCATGTTTTCTAGTATGTGCTGCTTAAATATGTTGATTTAACAAGGAGCAAATCTGGTTTTGTGTAAAACATACTAAATCCATTCTCATGCTACGTTCCTGCAGCTCACCTAATGGCCCTTAGCGGTAATTGCTGATAATTTCTGAACCAGTGCTTTCAACGGAAAAATTTTTATTGGCTGAATTGACACTGCTGTTGCAGAACTGGCTCACTGCCTTTCTTTTCTATGGAATCACAAGAACTTGACTGACAAGCTTTCAAGAAAAGGACTGATAATTTTCTGTAAAAATCTGGCGTTAGGAGTGGTTTGTTTTTTTTTCCAGTTAGCAAGTACATAACACTGGGAAGGCAACATTGCAGGTCCTGCTCCTTGAACTGGGACAGCAATTATCTACTGTGTGGTAACTTTTCCTGCACTCATTAATTTCCCATTTGTGAACAACTGTTATGCTTTTGTATGGTGAATTTAATCTCCTAACTTAAACCTGAGTCTGAAGAGGCTGAGTTATATCAAAACTTCAATTCAATGCATCTTTTGTCTAGTTAAATCAGCTTAATGGACATGTTCAAGATCTGAGAATGACAGTAGAAGTCTTCCATCCTGTTAAAGCTTTTGCTGGTAATTAGACCACACCACCTTTACCAACCAGTTCTGTACTGCAGGCCAGAAGAACAATGGTGTTTGTATAGGAAGTAACAGTCCTCAACTCCGAGATTGGTGTCTCCAGTATTGTTTGTGAGATGTTGCAAAGGCAATGGCTGGGGTATGATATGCATCCGACTACAGTGATACTTAGTAGGCTGATGACAGAGAGATAAGAAATACTATAAGTAGAAGTTTGTTATAAAATTTTCATCTGTCTACTGAAATTCCTGTGTTCTGAAGAGCATGGATATTTTAATATGATCTGGACAGAACTGCCCTTTTGTACATTGATTTTGAGAAATGTGGCACAGGCATCCACCTTGAGATGTGTTGCAGAATATGATACATCTTGAATTAAAATTTGTGTCTCTTTTAGAGCTGAACGTGGACATTACGAACTTAACAGGTTTTCCAAGTTTTAAACTTATTATGAGGAACTATCCACTCTCTAGTGGGCCTAACAATTTGTACACAGGGTGAAGATTGTCTTTTTTTTTCTTTCCTCTCCTGTAGTAATTGATCTGCTCACACAGAATTTTGAGGAAAATTTGTTGTTATCTGCAGAGAAGGGAGGAGAATCATGACATGGCTTCTGTGGTCACAACTGGAGATGAACAATAAGAAGAAACAGACATTTTTCACTGACTTCTGAGTGATAAGAGGCAACTACCTTCTACCTGAAACCTTGTTGGAAAAGGTCAGATTCCTTAACTTCTAATGGAGCTTTGGCCAAGCTGTAACGGGTCTGCTGCAAACCATTACAGCTGTTCCTTTCTCTTTGCCCAACCATTTTTAACTTATCCTAATCCTCAGATCCTTGCCTACAGGCTTTAGTGTTAATAGAAGCAGCATTCAAGATTGCAACCTTCAACAGGTAGATGACAGCTCCTCAAGGGCCTTGACCTGTTACCAATGCTTGCAATTTTCTTCTGCAAAACTTCTAAAGAGAAGTATGGGGTTCTGTGGTGGCCACACTGCTATTTCTTTATGATGATCTTGCCCAAATATTGAAACCTTGCCCAACAATGCTGAGCATTGGATCTCTATAAGAACTGTATGCTCCTTCCTGAAAGCTGCACGATTGTTGGTTTCCTCACAAATGGCTTCATTGCCTGTCAGAAAAAGCAGAGCTGACAGTCGGTCCCCACCCAGGCGTGTTGGCATCTGGTGCTGAGTGAGACAGCAGCTCACTTGCAGAGAGGGAGGACACTGGTGCCCCAACCAGTGCTGAGGGGAGTGATTTATGTGCAAAGGTGGGGACAAAGCACCAGCTGCAGATTGTTGTTAATGTCTTTGCTGAGCTTATCTTGAACCTGCCTTTCATATGGAATCAATGTGAGAGTCCTACCTAGCAGGAGAGAAAGGCAGAGCAGCTGCCCTACAGAGTTGAGTCATCCCTTGGCTGCAGCAGCTGTCTCGTCCAAACCACTTTCAGACTCCAGGACTGGCAACCCCAGTGACACTGGAGGAATGTGATAAGCTTCTTGCCAGCATGGAATAGGCCTTTCAGATCTACAGAGAGTGATAAATACTTGCAGGCTGACAGAGTCCCCTGCCTGGCCTGTGCAACAGAGTAGGGATTCCTCCCAGTTCCTTGCTTATCTCCAGGCGTGGCTCTGCCTGGTGAGGAGGGGTGGGACATTTCTCTGCCCTGTAAATTGTTGTGGCTAACAGCTCTTTCCCTGGCCTGAACAACTCTGGAGCCAAAATGTTCCTTAACTTCATCCTGACCCTAGCTAGGAGGCAGGCAGATGCAGGGATTTAGGACTTTCTGAAATCAATGTTGAATATCCACATTTTGCAGCTCTTTTCTTTTGCACTTACAACGTTGTTCTGAAAAAATCCAAGGAGCTGCTCAGTTGCTGCCTGAGCAGTTTGAAGAGGTACTTATGTCTTTTTGAAAAATGTTAAAGGCAATCTCAGTTGTCCCACCACAGCAGCCAGAGAAGCTGGAGAGAAGTGTCAGATAATGGTGATTAATCTGATATAATCATTTGTAAAACCAAGGATGAGATTGTATGCACTTATCAGTGTAATTTATCCTCCAGCAGCAGCCTTTGTGCTACTGTGAGACGTGGAAGAACAAACACAGAAAAAAAACCCAAACCCTTACTTCAACTCTGCCGCCATTGGTGCCTTAGCATAGGACACAGCCTAGCTGTTCGCCCCGGAGGCTGATTTCTAACATGGCAGAACTACAGCATGTGTCAGATATGCTGCCACTAACCAAAAGCTCCACCGCAAGGAAGCTACATTTTAGCAAGTTTAATGTTTTTTTTGCAAAAATGTTTAAAACCCAAAGTTCTGTCAGAAATCATTCTTTTAAAAGCTCAGAATACTTGGTAGTAAAAATACAAAATCTGCCCTCACAGAATTTTAGAAAAGAAATCTAGATTAATATTGTGATAATATTTCCCTCCCCAACTCCCCAGATATCTACTCCTAAAGCCAAGAGCTGATACATCTTTTGAGGAAATTGTGCTGTAGATTACAAACCAAAATCTGTTCTGCAAAGGGAAAACCACGAGATGGTGCTCTTGAAACACTGCATGAAGCTGGATTCATTGACTGCCTCACTGCTGTGTTCATGGAGAGCATATTTCCTCTACCTCTGCTGACTGTAGCTATCCATCTAGTTACTACTGTCATGGGTAATTGCATTAAATCTATGATGAAAATAATAACACACAAGCCTTCAATTCAATTACTGATTTTAACATTTATTTCAAAAATATTTGTGTAAAATATATATGTGTTTGCTAAACTTAAAAAAAAATACAGGTACTTTCCATAAAAGCTTTATCCTGCTGGTAGGTACACATGCCTTCTTAAAGCAGTGACAGGGTGCACTAAAAACATAACATTTATTTTGCCTGCCTTGTGCCCCTGTAGGGACAAGGGGAGAGCAAAACCCCCACTGCAAAGCAGCAGGTGCAAGCTATTCTATCGAGCCCTCAGCATGGGTCTGGAGCAAGAAGCGAACAAACCTTTGCCTGGTTCCTGATTGACAGTGTTCAGCTCTGGGGACCCCAACATAAGAAGGACATGGACCTGTTGGAGTGAGTCCAAAGGATGTCCATGAAGACGGTCAAAGGCTNGGAACAGGTTGCCCAGAGAAGCTGTGGATGCCCCATCCCTGGAGGGGTTCAAGGCCAGGCTGGATGAGGCTTTGAGCAACCTGGGCTAGTGGGAGGTGTCCCTGCCCATATCAGGGGGGATGGAACTTCATGATTAAGGTCCTTTCCAACCCAAACCATTCTATGATTCTATGACTGAGGTTTGGTGAACACCTCAGACTGTTGTGGCGTGACTTGGATGTGTCTTCTGGTAGAAGTCAATGGTGCCAACTTGCAAAATGTCTAAATGTCTAAAAACATAGCACGAATACGTAAGGCAACGTCTCATGCAGTGCCTTCGCTGTGATTAAGAGAAGCTGGTGTCTTGGTCTTTAAAGCTTGAGCTTGAGCTGAAACACCGGTACCTGAATGCAAGGAGTGACTGGGCAACTACTGTGCTAGACGGTTGATTTTGGAGTACACTCACCAAGACAGAAAAAAATCCCCCTCTAATGCATCTAAAATTTGGAGTAGAGGATGAGGAGTTGCTGGCATATGACTCTTTACCTAAAGATGAACAAATTGTTGTGTCACATCCACTCAGTTTTAGTGTTCCCTTGTTAGAGTGGTTTATCCTCTGAAGGAATCCAGGGAAAAACAAGGAGAGAGGGAAAAACATAGTGCTGGTATACCTAGCATAAAATAAAAGCAGCAAGGGTCTGCCTGAGCTTACTGGCACTTGCAGAAATGGTTGCAAGGTTCAAATGAAGGAATAGACATCCTCATAATTGCCATTAAGATGGTTCAGCAGCTGAAGCTTTGTCCCTTAAGGTTTAGCGTTGCTCTGTTCCTTGCATTCAAAACTGCCCTCATGGTACCTCAGCACAGCACTCAAACAAGCCAGGGACTTGGGAAGTATTTTGAGAAATTAAGATGCAAAAAAAATTTCAATTCCCTATGTTTGCTGACTGCTCTGTAGGTTTTAGTTTGGTGCTTGGGGGGATACGATGAGCCAGGGCCAGCCTGTGGCTCCAAGGACAGCCCTGAGGATGTGCCCTGGTTGAGCAGGGGCATGGCTGGGCAGAGAGAGGGAACCCTGCCCCTCTTCTGCCCTATTTTCCACCTCCTAAGTGCTGGGCTGGCTTTCAGGAAGCACTAGAAGTGCTGCTGCCTTTGTCTGGTGCAGTTGTGCCTGGCCAGGGGGGCAGGAAGGCTGACGCTGGAGCAAGGGCTGCTCTGGGGCACGGTGGGAAGCAGATGTAGGAGAAATCAGCTGGGGTGGCTGTAAGGCCCGGGGTAGGGCAGGGCCCTTGTGCAGGACTGTGGCCTTCCAGCAGCTAAGACAGCATGTTGCATTTGTGTGTTTGCTGAAAACCAACAGCCTCTGGACGTTTGATGATACTTTGTAGCCAAACCAGTATAGTGAAGGTGAATACTGGTGTTGTTTTAAATGACCAAGTTACTTTGTCTTCCTCAGCCACCCTTGGACCCGCACCAAGAGCCTTGTGAAGGCTGGAGTTGGCTCTAACCAGAAGTATTTGCTGTGGGGGTGTAAAGCTGAGGTGGTCCTCAGCTGCTGAGCAGAAGGACTGTGCTCCCGCGTGTTTCCAGAGGAGCGGTGGCTCTCCCAGAGCTAGTGCATGGCTGCTACAGCTCCACAGGGGAGGCTTGGGATGGGAACAGCTACGGGCACAGCTGTGGTGGCGTTTCCCCGGTTGCCACCTCCCGAAATTCCCGCATCCCTCACATGTCCCCGGTCCGCCCACCAGAGGGCGCAATGCCCCCAAAGAGGGTGACAGCGACGGGCTCGTGCGTTGAGTCATAACGCCAGCGCGCTGACACACCACCTGCGGGACTCGCTGCTTATGTTTAGTGGCATTTTATGAGGGTCTGCCTCGGCTCAGTTAATTCCGTTGAGCGGCAGGCTTTCGTTAGTCATATGTAGACCTAATTTTCAAGATTGTCCCTGGGTACCGAATTAGCAGAGAAGACATCGATTGCAAATTGCTTACAAACATACTTTAAACACCAGCTGCTTGTAAAAATGCACATAATGTTTTTAAATTAAAAAGCTCTGCGTTGCCTTAAAAATACTCGCAGCAGGCAGTGCAAAAAAATACATTTACTCTCTGCAATGCATTTACTTATGTCCCCCTAGATCCAAAATCGGGGTGTCAGTACAAAATTCAGAAAGTTTGTGAGTTGTTCCATCTGCCTGTCATTCTTATGGCACATCGTGGTTGTGTAAAAAGTCATGATGTTAAACTATAGTAGGAAAAACCCACTGAAGCAGGGTAAAAACCTGGTGTCACATATTAAAGGTAAGTAAATCAGTAAGAATATCACAGGACTTCCAGTCTCACTGTTTACATTTTAGAGTTCTGGAAAAGCAAGCAGTTTCTATTTGTTTTGGTCTCCTCACCTCTTAAATAGCAGTTATAGTCTCTGTATTTCTGCACAATATACAAATATAAAATACATAAATCAAGATGTCTTAGTGTCCTACACCACTATCACAGTCCCACCGCTCTGCTATGAATTAACCATGAAGTAGATAAGGAGTACACTTTTTAATATTTCTATTTATACACTCAGTGTGTTGTTACAGTACTTGTTTTCTTGCCAGTGCCCATAATATTTTTCAGTGTTCCCAGCACTCTCGTAAATAGATTGTACTGTGGAGGATGACTTGCTTAACAACATGAAGACAACTCTTTTGCTGTGTTTTGCATATCACAGCAGAAGGATGGTTCTCTTCCCTCGGAGTTTCGAACAAGAGCAAGACTTCATTGTTCATACAGATCAGCTTCATCCTCACTATAGCAAGGTTTTCACAAAGTTTCTGGAGTAGACAGTAATTCAGTATATTGTTTTATGTTTACATGCTAGTCCTGAATATGATTAAAATGCTTTCAGATTTCCTGTCCATACATATTGACACTGAAGCAAATTAAATGCCTGTAATTATTATTTTCCATAGCAATATCTTAAATTCTGGTGACCAAAATCAAAGGTACTGGTTGTGTATGTTTTAAGAAGTCAGAGCATATGCGCTCCTTCCTCTGTAAATATTCAAAGAAAAATCAATTGTTACTATGTACTAATTGATAATAATATTATTGAAAAACACCGACTCGCAGAGCAGCTAAAGTTAACTCTTGCACAAAGAACACCTCGATTTCCAGCAGATGTAGCTATTTGACCTTCAGGCTCATTTTTTTGCCAATGCATGACATGAGGAAAATAGTACTCAGCGACTCCATGAGATTTTCTTGAAGGTGATAGCTGTATCTTCATGAAACATTTTCTTCCTGAGCAAAAAAAAAAAATTCACGACCAACACAACATTTTTCAGAAATAGTTTTTAGAATCATCTTGGGTTATTGGAACATAAACCAGGCATATTATAGGACATAAAAATACATAAAGCACATACCATTTTCTCCTCTATAAGTTGCAAACAACATCACAAGTCTGATGAATGCTGTTATTCTGTTTTAAATATAAAGCAATGGAGATACCAAATGCTTGTCATGCAGTGGTCCAGTTACAAATACATCCTGAACTTTCTGACCCCAAATTCTGGGACTACGTCTTCTCCCATCCAAACTGCTTTCCATACTTATTAAAGTGGTAAATCAAGAAACATTTTGTATTTTATGATACTTGGCGTTCAGCCAAGCAATGAAACTTTTAGGAATGTGAGGGCTTCTCTAACTAAGAAAGATTACTGGTTTAATTTGATTGTTTATATTGATAAAAAAGAATAAAAGACAAAGAAAAGATAAACAAAAGAGGTTGTCTGAAATGGTAAAACAAGGCTCAGCTCATGCCTTAAATACTTAAGACCAAGTGAAGACCAGAGGTATCAAATATCTTGTTTTTCTTTCTGAGACAGAATCCAGCCTTTGAAGGAACTTCTTACTGGGGTTTACACATATTATAAACTGGAAATAAAAAAACATCAGCTATATTATTATTTATTTCTGTTCCTTTTATTTGAAATTAATATAATATTTTTTCAGATATATCAACTCTTCATTAGATTAAGGTGTAGAGTTCAAAAATATTTCTAAATATTTCCATTGCCATACTCGCAGAAAGTTTTATTATAAACCAGCTAAATTTTTATTCAGGGAATAAGGTTGAAGAATTCTTCTGTCTTAGGCTTTTATGTATATGTAACTACTATATTTATCCACGATTATGTAGTCAATCTTAATACAAAATAGACATAAAACATTAGATTTTATTCTCTGTGAACTTTTGTGATAGGAGTTAGTCAAAAATGGGGAGATTATATCAAAAATTTTAAACTTTTGGTTTTATTTTCAGTTTACATAGTCTTAAACACTTTTTTACTCTATTTTGTACACTTTATGTTCTAATTTATTTTTCATCTACAACCTTATTAAAATATAATTTTCAAAGTTTTGCCTGTTGCTAACTTTTACAGTATATTAAAAACATGACCGATAACTAGAAACATACATTTTTATTTAATTAGTTTAATTTTTGAAAGCTGTTTAAGCTTCTTTTCTTGCTTCTTGCCTTACCTCAGATCCCTTCACCCTTCAGTGAAAGGGGGGAGAAATATTATGCCAGCTCTGTGTTCAATCCGTCTCCCATTTCGATGAGAATTTAACAGAAACTTCTGTGGGAACTATGCTGAAAGCACATCTGTTGCATAAACGTGTGGCCAGAAAATGGTGAAAGGATGAAAAATAAAATATGTATGCCATGTCTTTGTTTCTAGTAAAGAACATATCAACTAGAAATAATGTGATTTGGCTTTCAGGTTGTAACCTGAGCTCTTGGTGGTAGAGGGGAAACACATAGTTACTATTTATTATGCAGCTTGCAGTAGTTGAGGAAATATTTAATCTAGTAAGATAAAAAATACCTGCTTAAAATATCCATATTTTAACATGGCATGTAAGTGAAAGCAGAGTGCTCCCTCTCAGGCCAGTACAAACATCATAGTTTGCTGGTAGTAAGCTGTATACCTGCTAGTAAAAGTTTGAAGGATTAGAAATTAGAAGAAGTCAACATCTGTTTTGGTTACCATTTTAAAGACTTGTTCAAAGCCAGCAAGTGAACCCATCATTTTAAAAATTAATGTGGCAGGAAACAGGATCCAAAAGGCTTCTCCCTAAGCTTACCCTTAAGGGCATGAAAGAAGCTCAATACAGGACTGTGATACACAGCCTGTGGGCAAGAAATTGATCCATAAATCTTTGTAAATTAAGCTAGCATTTGTGTTACTGAAAAATGGATTTCATCTGCTGGTGAATTCAGAATGCTCAATGGCATTATATATCCTCTATATGAATTTGGTTTAGAGTTGCTGCTGTATTGCCATAGCAGCAGTTGCAGAATTGTTATGAAGAAATACACTTCTCTGCTTATATTTCCAATGTTCTTCCAGTCTGGATGTGTTTTGCAGGTAATAAATGTTAACTCTGAGGAAGATGAAGAAACATCATCATCATTTTTATATTATACCTCAGTTAGCATCAGTTCATGTTGAATTCAGAGTAGTAGTAGCAGTAGCACATAGGTTTTTATTTGTGCTAAAACTGAAACAACATGAAAGGGCCACGGACTGTGCAATTTGGTACATCTGAGAGATCATAGAATTTTGTCTAGCGAGTGAAGAACATGCTTTTAATGAGACTTCCTTGTCTCCTTTAGGTCCTCTGTGTAATTTTAAATTTGTTGTTTTAAAGCATTGTGCAATTTTAATAAAGTCTTCTGCTTAATAATTCTTTATTTCCATCTCCTTATTCCTGCAATACCAATGACAGATTTAAATACTTCCAATAATATTTCACTGTCTTTCAAGCTACGACTCTCTGAGTCAGCAGACTCGACCTCTTACTCAATGAACTCTGGGGAACAGCTACAACAGAAAAAGACTACTTTGCAACAGCACAGGAAAGTTTTAGTAAACCTTTCTGCACCCCAGACAGCGCAGAAAAGAAGACGAAGTGGAAAAAAAATTGCAATCAAGTTGTCTGGTATTTGCTACTGTGTGTCTGTCTGTGTAATTTCCATATCGCACACACTTGTTATGTTAAACACAATATGACTCGAAAGAGGCCTGAGTCAAGGTCTGATTGCTCGTTAACTAGTAAGTGACTCTCCAAGAGATTCTTTTGGCTTATAAAACTAGTCCTTAGGTAGCTCTTTTGCCTTGGGTGTGAGTATGTGATGAGGCATGTCTGTAGAGCCTTTCCCTTTTTATTTTTCCAGATTTGTGATTTCTCTGCCCATGCTCTGAATTATCAGGAAACATGGCAGGTCCTATCCCAAACCAAGCATTTAATGAGCTAGCACCATCCTGAATGCATGCTGGTGAGTTCAGGATTGCCCCCTGGTTTCCCTCTTTACACCAGTGAGACTGCAGTGACATCTGTGAACATGTGTATCATGTGCCCGCCCTGGTTTTCTCCTGTCCCATCATTCACACATACAGACACTGAACACCCAGGTCTCCTGCTGTCACCTGGCAGCACCCTGTCACACAATGTCTACAGCAGGAACCCTGAACATTCCTTATTGACAGTCTCATGAAAGACCAAGGGTGACAGAAGACTTGTTCCCCTCTTGGACTGGATCATGTCTGGAGCAAAGAAGAGCTGAGCTTGAAAAGTACATGTTAAGTACCTTTGTACTCTCCGGTTCCTGCCCGCCCTGAGGCAGTGGGGAGCAGGCTGGCAGGGACAGTGCTGCTTGCCACCACTGTCACAGGCAGCACAGTAGAAACAGACCTGTGGCAGCGCTTCCCTGCTCCAGCTGCTTGCCTTCTTCCAGGCATCAAGGGAAGTGCCACAACCCAACTTCACACCAGTGGAGCCATGGTGTCCCCCCCATCTTCTGAAGCAGCTGGAGACTATCCTTTTGAAATGTTTGATATGTTAAAATACTTAGTGTACATAAAGCATTTCCTTCTTTTTTTAAAGAAGCCCATTTACTTTCCCATCAGAGCAAAGAAGACAATCTTCTTACTTGCTGTCTGAAGGGGTTTGAAACAAGCAGGTGAAAGCACAGTTCCTGATCCTTGGCCAAGGCAGAGTTCTCACTCAGTGATTTCAGCTGATGCCTGTGTAGACTTTCCCTGTGGAAACTCTCACTGGTAAAACCTTACAGAAACCATTACACTAACCCAGTGATACTGGAGCTGTTTCTTTCCTTCTGCAAGGTTTGCTGTGAAAAGCACTGGAGTTCATGTCATCGGTGCCATCCCACATCCTTGGTACTAAACTTGGCCCTGATTTCAAATTTGCTATCATATTAATTTATCCATCTGACTTCTGGCTATCTTTATACCTGTGCTCTTTTCTCTGCACTGCTATGAGTGCATATAAAATCAGATCTAATCTCAGTAACTCTGACAGTTTCCGTGATGCCAACAACAATACCAGTACCCACGCATGCATCTAAAGTAAGGGTCCTCTGCTAAAGAGGAGGAAGACGAAGAAAAGGTCTTGAAATAATGTAAGTACCAAAGATTTTTACTTTTCATTAGGTATTTGTCATGCGTAAAGATTTCAACTCCTATTTCACACCAAATTCCAGCAGAGTACTCCTGCATTATTGATTATCACTAATTTCCAAAAGTCATTTGATAAAGATATCAAGAGTTCAACATGAGAAAATATAATTGGATTTATCTATTTGTTGATGTATTAGTGAGTGCTTTTAAAAAAATACATATTTCCTGAATTCCTGCCTTGTTTTATAGCCAATACTGCTCAGTTTTCAATATTACTGCAGTGAAGTTATTTTCAACACTTTCAGTTTCTAGTGTTTCCTGTCTTAATAAGAATGTAAAGCCATTGTCTGGTATGTCGCAGGCATAATGAGCTGGATTCAAAGTTAACAAATCTTCCTCTTAATTTTAACCCCTGAATATAGCCATGACCTTCTCCTCCTACAGCGGTGAATTACAATGAGACCGGGGGTGGTTTAATCTATTGATGCAGTTGTCCATGATGGCATTGCTATATTATTAATTGCAGGCACAGACTGCATGTGCATACTTGTCTCTTACTTAGAAAAGCGATACTTTTCAAGCTGTATGTAACAGAGGCATGCTCTTAGCTTTTAAATGTCCCAGCTTAGGCTTTTTAGCCCAAGTGCTTAATTTGTCATGAAATAATAGTCAATATAGCAGCATATATTATGCTACAAGGTATTATTAACATACATTATATTTATAGGCATTGTACTGGGTCTGTCAGAGATG
>VZTO01026255.1:0-23455 GCA_013400615.1 Syrrhaptes paradoxus | reverse complement strand
CTTAATGATTCCATGATTCTATTGTTTTTATAAGGAAAATCTTAACTGTGTTAATTACTTGCATCATAACAGACAACTTGCCCCAGTTAAACAGTGCTTTCCTCACTTGTTACTAATTCATTGTAAACCCTTCGTTGGTCTGTGTGATAATACAGGTTTGTCAGAGTACATTTTGAATACTACAGTCTGTGCTCTTCTACATCGTGCTTTAAATGCAGTTTGGAATAGCAAATCCAGTTCTCTGCTGTTAAAAACAGCATGTTAGCGTGTTGTCTCTCAGTCTTTGTATATGTTTTTCATTCCTGTGGATGTGTGATACTTAAGGTAATGATGAAGGAAAACAAAACTGTGGGTCCAGGGAAATGTGTTGCAGAAAGAAAAGACACACCTGGTGCAGCTTTTTTGGTCTGTCCGTGTGTCTGGACAAAAAAGGCTGGTGTCTATTCTCCCACTAGATGGCCCTGTTCTCTAGAGAGTGCTGCTGAGGTGGTGTCAGAAAAGGTGCTCAGAGCTTTGTAGTGCAGTATGACAAAGATTGAAAAGCCATTTCTGGCTCCCTGACTTGAGAGGCACTCAAGGATAATTATTGAAAAGTCTTTAGAAAGCTGTTAACTGGTGCTGAATGAACTCCCAAAGTGACCAGGGGCTAGGAAGGGTGGTCTTCTAGATTTCCTGGCGTGTTAGTTTTCCACAAAAATCCTCAGCCTTAAGAGGAAGTAGCTCCTGGGATTTGACCCGATGTGAGTTTAAGTATCTGGCTACAGCTGCATGTTTTCAAAGTGAGTGATGCCAATACATTTATACAATTTCTCTTTCACAGGACATGTGTTCCCAGTGGGTGGAACACCTGCATAAAATCAAGGAATGTTTTTGCTTTAAAGATGATGTTCAGCTTCTGGTTTTTGTCTGTAAAATTATAATTCCTATAAACTGAGTGTCTTCTTTTTTTTAGGTAAAAGGACCATCATTGTCTAATCCAAATGTGATGGTAGATTTGTTCACCCCTTGCTCTCCAGGTGATCCTGAAGCCATAGAAATGACATGGATGGATGTTCCAGGAGATAAATTACTGGAGCCTCAAGTTTCCATGGTAGGTATTCTGGAGTATTTCTTTCTTGTTTTGCAGAACTCTGAAAAGACTTGGAGGTAAAATCTTTTTTTTCAAGTGGTTATACAAGGCAATTGGATGAGTTACTGGTTTTCAGAAATGGTAGACACACATTGAACACTTGAATTCTCAACATACAGTGCTACAGGACAGCATGCTTGTGAAAAAGCCAGCTCTCTATCCCTGATAAGCATTTATTTTTTATTGTTCTTGTGTGCTGGCATGCAGCTGCTGTCCTTTCATCCATAGACAGAATCTGGCTTTTCCACTGTTCTTTCAGTTGTCTTTTATTCATTTAAAACCTTCAGAATCCCTGCCCCATTATATGCTTCCTACCCATCACTCTGTAGCATTGATACTGGGAAATGGAAAATTATTTTCAGTGTAAACTGGGAAATGATATGCAGTAAGTAAATATCGACCATTAAATAAATGCAAGCATAAACAATAAAATGTAAAAAGGTGGTCAGTGTAATGGTAGTTTAGTTAAATTTCATCACAGGTGATACAGCTCTTTCAGCTGTTTTCTTTGTGCATGTTAAAACTTACTTTGGTCTAGGGAATAAAATATGTCATGTTAAAACAAATTGAGATTTTAGTTCACTGTATAAAAAATATATATATTTGCTGGATATTTATTCTGTATTTTTCTGAATTTAAGTACAATGCCAGAGGGAAGGACTTGATAACAAATCTGTGCTGCTGTCAGTTCTTGTGTGCAAACAGTCCTGTGATGAATGAAAGACATTAGTGTATTTAATGGGAATCAGAAACCTCTAAAACAGTAGGCACTGCTTTGTAAATAAATCTAACTGTCACTGTATTTCAGAAAAGAATTTTCTGTGCATATTTGTATACAGAGGAAGCACAAAAGGGTGTATGCAGGTGCAGGCCTGCCCAAAAACTTCTTCCTGCGTGGTCTAAGCAGATTTTCAATCAGTCTTTCCTGGAATCAAACATAACAGTTCCTTGTGTGCTCCTAATGGTGCCTGGGCTCTGATGCACTACAGTTGTGTAGAAGGTTGTTTCAGTGGCTAAAATCAGTTCTTGTCTTTAAAAAGATCAGGCTTTAATTCTTTCTAAGCAGGGTATCTCTAGTCTAATCTCTAGTCTAGACAAATCTCAAATCTGGAAAATCATGATGTTAACTTTTGGGTTTACCTGTAATGTTATAGTAATATGAGGTGTGGTAAATCTGTTTTTTCATTTGCCTTTGGCTAGGATTTGATTAGTTTTCTTGCCCATTTTTATTCATAGGGTGTTTTAACTGCTGCTTTCAGCTTCATTGATCTGTGATTTTTCTGAATTCCACTTTCTAGTATCCAAATATTTGTCTAGGAAATTGACTAAATTGAAGAAACAGAAATTACCAGTCTTGAAGAGTAAAACATTGCTAGAGATGAATGACAAACAGTTGTTTTATATTGTTGGATTTTGAAGAGTACATGGGAACATCTGATTATTTTCCACTTTAAACTGCTGTAGTTAAAGATGGGATGAAAATAGTAACTGTCAGGGAAAAAAAAGGCAAGTTCAGTACTTTTCTGTAAAAAGAGATGAATAAAACTTGTTGAATGGCTGAGTGGCTTAAGCCTAAACCTGAGGTTGTAGTTTCATTATTAGAAAACTCACTGACAGCTGTCTGTCTTCACCGGGGCAAAACACTGCCTTTGTGCAGAAAGAAATGTTTAGGCTTACTTAAAATTTAGTGTAAATAAGAGCTCCTATGGTCATCTTGTTTTAATGGGCTTTTTAATGCATATTTGTCTTGGCAACAAGATTGTTGGCAATGGTA
The DNA here is from genome assembly GCA_013400615.1 of Syrrhaptes paradoxus. NCBI lineage: Eukaryota > Metazoa > Chordata > Aves > Pterocliformes > Pteroclidae > Syrrhaptes > Syrrhaptes paradoxus. The sequence continues at coordinate 20,552 of VZTO01026255.1, read as the reverse complement.
CTATACTTGTTTCTGAAAACATTTGTTTTCTTTTTTTTTTTTTTTCCCCTGACAGACTGATATGCTCAGGTCGCTAGCCAGCACAAAACCAACAGTTAATGAACAGGACCTGGAGAAGTTAAAGAAGTTTACAGAAGACTTTGGTCAGGAAGGCTAAACCAAAGATATATGTGGAACATTAGAACTTTTTTGCTTTCTTAAGTATTCTTGTGTCTTTATTGATGGCACTTCAAATAAATGCCAATAAAATCACTCCTTTCTTACTTTGCAGAAGGAACAAAAGATACCTTTGCAAAGACCCTTGAGCTTTTGTATTGTTTTGTTTTCCTCAGATGTCTATTAAATGTCTTCTATTGAAAAATAATATGAAAATACAATTTTAGGGTGAGACAGCAAAGTGATGTGGTAACGTCTGTTAAATACTAGAAAATTTTAAATTATTAGTTCAATTTTAGATATTATATTAGACCTGGGTACAACTGAGTTTTAAATTCACAGTAGGCTCAGAAACCCCTTTTTTGAGGGGTGGAAGAGAACATATTTGTCAGGTGTTTTCAGTATCGGTCAATCAGCCTACATATTAATTGCTCTCATTTCACTTAGAAAAATGCAACAAAATTTGTGAATCAAGCATACTGCAAGTGTGGGTTCGCTATTAAAGAAAGAAAGAAAACACTGTGAGGATAAGACTACATGGGCCAGTACTTTGTTTAAATACTGATGGAACTGGTATTTGGCTTTTTCTGCTATTCTGTTTTAAAATTTTGCCTTAAACAGCAAACTTTTGTTTTTAACTCTGTACTAGCTGATACATACTGTCACTATGCGATTTAGCAAAAGTTTGTTAAATGCAAATATCTCGGAAGGTGTTTTGCTGGTTGCTCTTAGTGGGTCTTTTAAGTCTTGATTTACTTTCTGCAGGAGTTTGACTAAAGTTAGAAAAAAAGGCATTAGTAATATCCTGTAAGATTCCACATGTCAAGGCTGGCAAGGTATAGGTAGTCTTTGGAGAACGTATGGGAGGTATTTTGGGAAATTGCATACTTTCATGTGTGAGGAGAGTATAACAGATGTTTTAGCCACAGACATCTCAGTGATAAATTAACTCTGAACCTTTCTGATAACTATTGCATAAAAGTTACATCAATTTAGTGCTTAAACTTTGAGAGAAGGCTGGCACTTTAGTACAGAAGTAGCACTTCCATTGATCTGTTTTCTGATGAACTACAACGTGAGATGTGCCTGAATGTAACTTGGAACACTGCAGTGTCAGCATTGAGTTTGTGCCTTGTAAGTTTGCACTGGCTGTAGATACAAAACATCATTAGGATACCTAGAATACTCTGTGTTCTATTATCATAGTCCAGCTCTGTCCTGCATATGCTTTTTTTAACTTGCATTAAAAGAAATTTGCACATTTTGTGTGTGTATGTTACATGTACATATACACTTATGATCATCTTTTGATGGGGCTTGGTTTCCTTTATGTACATATTTTGTGTACTTTATAAATCATAGGATGGGTGAAATTTGCTGTACTTAAATGAAGTAAAATGTTACAGTCCAACATCAGCTATGTTCTTTGAGTATTTCTTCCATGTTATGTTCAAGAATTTACTGTTTTGGGGTTTTTTTTGGACTTTGGTTTCTATGTTTAAAAGCTAAACAAAATATTTAGTTAAAAATTCTTTGATCCACAAGGTGCTGAGCTTTTGTTTACTAAGATGATGAAACATTCTTTCCAAAATCGTTTAGTTGTACACAGCTTTACCTTTGTCTTACATTGGAACGTATAAATGTGAATCAGTAAACCGCAGATCTTTTTGTGGATTTTTTTTGGGGGGGGCAGAGGGGAGCAGGGGTAGCAATTCCAGTGTAGGTGCAGGCAGTTATGGTTAGCAAACGTAATCCTCATTGCAATAGGATTGCTTTTTCTTAGTTGCCTCTTGTGAATGCTTTAGAAGTGAGCCACATACTAGTAGGGCTCTCACTTGGAGGTCTGAAGCACTTGTCTCTTGACCCTTTTAAAACGAGAGTCTTTACTGCAATCTTAAAATGCTCAGGAACTTTTTTTTTTTTTGTGGTAGGCTGATTTGTCCTATGGGTTTCCATAAGCTTAACTGTGTAATCCCTTATCTTTAATGCAGAAGTATATTGTATGTTTTAAATTTACATCTTGCTGCTTGCTCAGTTGTGGGATGACATCTGTAACAGAAGCATTCATGCTTGATGTTTAAAGTTGTTTTTAGAAATATATTCCAAATAAAAATTGCTGCTTAGAATTGCAGCTACAAGGACAACTTTTTGTTTTGCTGTCTTTGTAAAATGGGAATATCCCAGAGCTAAGTTATCCCAGAATTGATGATAGCTACATGGGGAAAGGGGGGAATATGACATTTTACTTGTCAGTGTTAAAAATAAAGAATATATGAAAGGCTGTATTTGCTTTACATAATCAAAACTTCTGTAAATACTGGATAAATTAGTTGTAAGTTTTTCATAAGGTCTGATATGTGACTTATCTTTGGCTAGCTAGCTTACAAATTTTTTTCCATAACTTCTGGTGTTACTGCTTGCTCTGACTGTAATATGAAAAAATGTCATTTTCCTTCCCGTGGGTAAAATAGTTTTTCAATTAAATTGGTTGTACATGTGCTTGTTGTATTCTTCACAGATGGTTTCTTCACACTGACATTGAACTTCGGGGTTTCCTATCACTTGCGGTATACATCTCAAGGCATACACTCACAGAGTTAGAAAACCTCAGTAAGTTCACTTGTAATATTTTTTCCCATGTTGCCTGACTGACCTCAAATTTCAGGGTCTTTTGTCTTCCCTGATTTACACATTTGCTTTGTTTTGTCATTTTCTAGTGCAACCTGTAAAAATCTCCTTTATGTTTTTTGTTTGGCTTTGTTTTTCAGATTATCTGCTGGTTTTCAGATTTGCTTTTGTTTTAATTAGTGGAACAGAATACACATAGTTTAGGGAGATGCTCCTGAATCAGCTGTTGTTCATGTTCCTGTCTGTCAGAGGTGTCTGATCATAGTTTGTGCTTTTTGTCAACTGAATCAAAGAAGCTGCTGAATGTTCTCTGGTCAAACATTTTGATCTACTTTTTGTATTTGCTTAGTCTTCTTCCTAGTAAGAATACATTCTGATTTTTTTTTAATGTTGTTTCTAAGGATTATTTTGACAGGAAGCTTTTAATAGTTCTGAATTTGTTGAAATATGTAGGAACATTGTTCTTTTGCTGTTTACTCTTTCCTTCCTCCAGAATGACAGGCTTGTTTCATGATTGGCTTCCATGCATGTTTTTGGTCTTAACCAGATTCATCCTAGTAATCATGGTTGAATTAAAGCCATTCCTGTAACTTACAGAAACTATTGCAAGAACTTGGTGAACCATTTCCTACTGCTCTGCTTTTCCAGCAGATACTTAATTCTTATCAAGACATGGTTCCTTTTATTCTTGAGCAGGTAGTCTTTATTGTAACTCTTGTGGCATAGCTCCAGTGTTTTCCCCTTCAATTTTTCTTGAGAATATTGTTTTATTAACAATATTTTAATCTAGCATGTTTTATTCCACAGATCTGCTGTTGTCCTAACTAGCTGTATAAAAACTCTGCTCATCCTCTATACAGACAGCCCAGGTATTAGATAAGCTTGCATCCTTTATCCTACTCGAGAGGCTTCAACTTGATGAATGAACACTCAAGATACTTCTTCCCTTCATCACATCAACTTGGTGTTTGGGGGTGCCAGAGTCCATCTGTCCAAACCACCTGTGCACGGTACCTCCTGTGTGTACAATCCGCTCATCTTTTGCAGAAATACTTGACATTTTAGGGCTCATTTATTTGGACTTCTCAACCATTGGTTATGCAAACAAAATATGACATCACATCTGCATCATAGCAGGAGCTAAGTTCTCTTCTGTATTTCAATCATGTTTTGAGACATCTCCAGGAAACAAGTCACCGACACCTGAGCGCAGGCCTGATGTTGATAAGGGAGCCAGGGTTTTTTTTCCTGCTTGGTGACTTATTATCAGGCACTGTGCCATGAATTGGCAAGAGTTGCTTTTGCTTGCCCTCCCTCCTCCTCCTCTGCTGCCTCAGCTAATTTAAATCTGAGCTATTGAAGGCAGGGACTTTGCTTTCAAACATGCTCAGTGTCACATGCGTTCTGTAAACTATAAACAATAATTTCCTCTGACTCACTCTGTTGGCCAATGACAGTCCACAGGCAATTTGTTACAGAAGTCTCAGCTGGAGTAGTTGCCTTCTACTACTGCTCCATCCGTGTCTCAGCAATAAGGTGTCAGCTAGGCCAGGGACTGAGGAAGTTGCTATAAATATCACCATCTCACGGAGGAACTGTAACGGCACATGAGGGCTGTTATTTATGGCTGTGGCTTGGGCTCTGGAAGAGGCAAGTGAATTGTTTGCCCAATAGGAAGCTAGGGAAAAATGAAAATTCAAACTCTATGAATTCAAATTATCATTTCTCCTTCCTCGCCTACTCGAAGGCTGGAACATGGGCTGTAGCTAGGAGGCTGTAACCTGTCAAGGCCTTATTTTTACGTAAGAATTTAGAAAACCTGGAAAAGTACCTGACCAGTGTTTTTTCAAATGTGCCATTTAAAATGGCACTTGAAATGCTCGTGCTCTTGCCTGGCTGAGCCTGAGCTTGCTTGGAGTTTTAATTATGTATTAATTAATTACAGTCATGAATTAATCTGTATATAACCAAACAGCAAAGCAATTACTGGGATTTGTTTTGATCTTTAGACCTGCTCTTGTTTTGGTGTGGCCTTGTGTGTTCCTGTCCGGCTGTGCTCTGTCTCTATAATTTAAAAATGGGGTTTTTTTGGTTTGTTTTTACCTGCCAAAAACCTCACACACACGATGTGTGTGTCCACTGGCCGTATGGAAACAAGCAGGTCATTTGCCTGCCTGACAGCAAGCCTTGTGCAGCTGCAGCATAGCTGTCTTGTAACATGAACTGACATTGTAATCACCTGCTTAAATATAATTTTTGAGGTGATAACAATTGAAAAGGGGTGCTCTTACAGCAAGAGACAGAGTGATGTCCCTGTGTAAAGTATTTTACGTGAATGCAGGCTTTTTAAAGTTTTATTACTGAGACTTACAATGCAATGCTGGCCTGTTCCCTCATGCCCATTCCTGGCTGCTTGCAGCAGTACTTGCTTCAGTGCGACTTCCATGCCACCCGAGGAGAGGGAGGCCACTCAGCCTCCTTCTCCAATCCATGACCCACAGCATCCCTAGGAATACTGAGCAAGCTAAAGAAGTCTCTTATGTCCAACTGTGAAGAGCAAATTGTTCCGGTGTGAAGTCTGGTATAAGCAGATGTACCCAATGAAAAGAAACACAGACACTAAATTAAATTCAAGATCATCTTGGTCCTAAGTTTAATTTATGCCTTTTTAAATTAAAGATTACCTTTTACTACCTACTAGGTTGTCATTAATTTTATTTCAATAGACCTCTTGCTCAATATGCAAAATATCAGTACAGCTACTTCTTCAGCATAAAATAAAAAATTAATTATAACAGATAATAGTTCACAATTCAGGAGTGGTTGATTTTGGATATTGTTTTTCCTTTTTTTTTTTTAAACAACTACAACAAACACATTAAACAGTTAAATAAGCTTGAAGAACAGCATAAAGACAAAAACCTGATTTAAACCGTGTTTTCAGCATTTTTGTTTACCTTTTGCTCATCCCAAAGCAGCTGCAAGAAGCCCTGGGAAATTAGGCTGGTGGCTGGGCTATCCATGTGTATGTCACCTGCTCTAGTACCACACAATCAGCCACCAACACCCCCTCAGTTTGACCTGAGCCCTGGCTGCCTGCAAACACCCCCTGCCTGTCTGCTGCCAGCCTCAGGGAGCGGTGCTGCAGAAGCCCCTGGGCCATCATCCCCTGTCTGAGTTCATCGCGATAAGGGCACCTGGAGTAGCTAGAGGCTGCGAGCATGCTGGGATCTGTTCCTGCTGCAGGCAAGCACCTCCTGGATGACACGCTGAGCATGGGAGCACTGGAAATCTCTTTCTAGGGATACCCACAAGACCACCTCAACGGCTCTCCAGCAGAGAGGGTAGGTAGACCGGGTATTCTGGCGTGTGGTCTGGGAGATGTTTTGCCCTGCAATACAAGGACAACTTGATCAACTCTGCCCAGCATGATGACCAGTACACAAGCTGTTGTCCAGCTACAGGGGGCCTGGTTTTTCATTTGGGGAAGCACAGCCCAGCACACAACTGGGTGTCATATTCATTTCAGTTACACTACATTAGCCACCACGAGCCCCCATTTTTTCCTCTTTCCCAAGTATCCTCTATGGACAACTCTCAAGGACAGACAGTATGTTAGACAAACATAATTTTCTGATCAGGTACAGCAGTTCTTACGTTCCTATTAGCTATTCTACCCCAAGAGAGAAGGGATCAAGAAAGCTGGTTGATGGAAACCACCCATTTAGGCTGCCATTATTCCAAAACCTGGAGCTTCACTGGAATCCCAGAACTACTAAAATGGCTCTAACCTCTTGTAACCATTAATGCTCATTTCTGTTGGATGATCTCAGGTCTGTTAATTAATGCTCAGGTCTGTTGGATGCCACACCTTCTGCTCACTACGAAAAAAAAAAGGGGGGTGGGGAAGGCTGGAAAAGAAAAAAAGAAAGCAAGTTAATTTAAGTTAATTTGGAAGGACAGAAGGAAAAAGTTTTGGCCATAGAAGTTACTCTTTCACTGCAATTTCTTTTTCTAAATGCAGTAGGACAGTCTGGATGGAAATCACAACAAGAGGTGTCCGGCTTTATCACAGCGCAGCCTATACATCCTGGTCTTCCCCCCAACACCTTCCCAATATGCAGACAACACAACCAGAAAACCCAACAGGTGAATAGTCAGGCACAGTACAAGTGACTCCAAAGGCTGCAACCTGGCCACCTGCTCTTCTACAATTTTACGCCTTCTCTTGAAGGCATCTTAAAAGAAGCCATATTTCTTTTACATGTACCTAGTATGTCTTAGGAGCATTCATCTTTTAAGAACATCAAAAGGACACTTCTAATATCAGCCATTTGTGCTGTAGTATTACCAATTCACAAATTTGTTTCCATGTTTAAATGGCTACTTTGATTCTTTAGTTGACACACTTTGGTTCATACTGAATATCTCAACCCACAATACTGTTATTGCAAAAGTCTGTTGAAAGATTTAAATTAACAAAACTGAGGAAGCAGAAAACCACAGCTGCCACAGCTCTTACAGTTTGGCTGCTGTCACCTACTTGTATTGTATTCCCTCTCCTTCTATAAACACATCACTGTTGTATTGAAGCTTCTTCTAAAGATTAATTAGCAAAGCAAAGCAAAGAGCAAGTTTTATCCATTCTTTTTCCCTCCCAATCCTCAGGGTATATACAGACATCAGTCAGCTTGCTCTTTAAAATTATACACTTTGTGATGTTATTTATTAAGGTCAGATTAATTAAGTATTGCTTTATGTACAACTGCAGTTCGGAGTGGAGAGCAGTGATGTTTACATTAGTGTTCAACTTCCAGTTCCACAGTCATTGAGAAAACAGTTTTATAGTAAACAATTCCCTTGTGCCAGGAATGCATTTCCTCCGTGAATGAAGTCATGTGAGATGAATACATACCAGATAACCCGGGGAGGGCAAACTGGTTTCCGATGGCATACTTCAAAAGACTCAAAAAGATCTTCTGGGGAATTCGTTGCTGAATTACATGCAGTTCATAAGGTCTTCACCCTTGAATACACTTTTCACACAGAAATAGATAACACTTCACAAATTCGGAGAAGAAAACATGAGCAGACATTATCTGAGCTGCACTGACAACCTCAAGGTTGTAAAGTGGCCTCTTAGCCAAAAGAAACAGCAGTATGGATTTCTCCATAAAATCTACCGTAAAGGAACTCCACATTAGTCTAGAACGGCTTTTAAAATGTGGTTAGTAAGATGCGATCATAACTGTGACTGATCAAGACCATACCATGTGTTCAAAAAGGTTCCTTACCAATATATTTAACCTACATTTTACTAGAAACTTACTGCAGATTATTTATTTCACCCACGCCCTGACCTCACCTTGATGTTGAGACTGACTTTGTATTGTGAAAGACAGATTTATCACCATCTGCTTTATCTCCATACTGCTGAGATTTGAGCTTTGGAAGTCTTACCATCTTCTGCAGTGGAAGTCTATAAATGGTCTATAGTTATTACCTGATTAATCTCCTCTTTTGTGTTAATTTAACATTGTTGGAAAGATAACACATATAGACTGTCTTATACATGAAAGAGGAAACAAACATATTTGATTGCTGCTTTTTCCAGTCCCTATCTTATTTTGACTTCTGCTAGCAATATAATTAACTTACTATCTTTTCTTAGATTGATCACTAATCAACTTCCACTGTCACTGCAGCAGCTATTGCCTTTTTATGCACGATTTCTTGGGGTCACTTCCTCACACCTCTGCCTCCGCAGCACCGAATTCAAAACGCCACCAAAGACATATCACAGGCCAGTCCCATTTCAGAACTAATTCTTGTTTTCTCATCATTTCAACTGAATCAAATTCTGGTTCTTTGTTCTCACCTTTAAAAACGGCATATTCCCTGCCCATAACTGTGTTACTATTTCCATCTACACACTTTTTTCTAATCTCCTCTCCACTATTGCCTTTTAATTCTTCTGCACACCCCCCCTGCACACCATCTTGCGTAGGGGTTTTGGGGTTTGCTTTTTTGTAGTTTTTCTTTTTTATAGTAAACTATTTTGTACAAGTCAACAACTGTATAATAACTAGTGAGAAGTAGTAATTTGAGGGAGTTTTTAAGTTTCTAACAATTATATCTTAAATTAAAAAAAATCAAATGCAGACATTTATACTAAATAAATATCGAAGTCAAATATATGGAATGATTTTATTTGGACTGCTCTGGAACGGTTTTTTGTTTCTTTGTTTTAGTCTTTGTTCTACTATTATGCCTTAAAGCTAAAAATCGTGCTTTTATCTTTTTTCATTAGAATAACACGAAAAGCCTGTAGTTTCACCCAGCAGTGAACAGCATGCTGGGGAAAAAAAAAAAAAAAAAATTTAGATTTTAGAACAAGGGAGCAGCACGAACTCCAACTGCCACCAGCAGAACTGGTTGGAGCTCAACCACTCTGAAATCCCGAGTTTCGCAGAACCTACATTTTTACTGGAGGCAAACATGTAAAATAGGCTTGAAAAACCTCCTGTGATAAAGTCAGTTCATTATCTTTCATGAAACGTTTCTCTCTCCGGTCTCCGCGCCAGGGAGCACTCTCCGCTTTGCTCCGTGTGGCAGCAGCCCTGACACAGCCCCGCCGCCTGTCACGGCAATCGTCACCTCGGGCAACGCATTACCCAGTTTGTGTACAATATTCTCAATATTCAACATATTTCCGTAAACACACGAGGAAGCCAAGATAAGCGTTTAATATTGCTGTAATTAACCAACACCGCTTTTTTCCCCCTTTTTTCCCCTCCCAAAACTGGCGCTTATCGCCCACGACAGGGGAGCCGCCGGCTGCCGCTGAGCACACGCGGCTCCAGCGCGAGCTGCCGCACACCGGCCACCTCCACACGGACGGCAGCGGCAAGCCCCAGGCCAGCCAACGCCCCCCAGCAGGCCTCTCGCCAAGAGCCAGCACCCTCACGAAGGCCCAGCTCTTCTGGCCGAACCTCTTCTTCAGTCATCTCGAGGTAAGCCCTCCCTGCGGCCCCGACATGCCTGCCAGGGTCCCCTCAATTCACGGCGACACAACCCCCGCGCGGCCCCGCCCCTCGCTTTCGGCGGGAAGCGGCCGCCCGCCCCACGTGACGGGTCAAGGTCCCCGCCTCCCGCGCAGCCCCGCCCGCTCCGGGCAAAGACATAGCGAGGCGTCAGGCGCAGCGCTCCCGCTCTTCCCATAGGGGGCGCCCGCCCGATCCCCGCCTCCTAAAGAGGGATTCTGTCTTCCCACCCGCCCTCTGCCTCCGACGCTGACCCTGAAAACAGCCTCGGGCTCCAATCTCCGAGCATCGTCCCGCCCCTCGGCCAATCCGCGGCTACCTTCCCCCTCTCGCCGGCCAATCCAAACTCGCAGGCCCGCGCCCGTCTCGGTAGCCAATCGGGTCGCGGAGTGGTGGCAGGACTCTCCTCCTCCCAGCTCGCCCCGTGGCAGCGCCTTCCCCCTCCCGCCAGGTGCCGCGGCGGAGGCGGGCGGCTGCAGGCCGGCGCTACCGCCCCCCCGTGCAGCAGCCGCAGCAGCTGCCGCTTGACGGGCTTTCCCCCCGCTCACCGCGACCCTCCCACTAGCGTAGCCCGAGCCATGCTGCTCTTGGCGGCCGCCTTCATCGTGGCTGTTGTCCTCCTCCTCTACATGGTGTCGCCGCTCATCAGCCCCAAGCCTCTCAAGCTGCCCGGCGCTCACGTTGTGGTGAGTGAGGCGCCCCTCTGGGGAGGGGGACGAGGACGGACCGTGCGGGGAGAGGGTCCCTTTCTGCCTTGCGCTGAGGGAGGGGGGCGTTGGCGGGGTGCTGTCGCTCGGCCTCAGCGCTTTCCCCGCGGAGGTGGGGGGGGGGGGCTTCCGCGCGAGCCGCCCTCGGCCGTTGGTTCCGTTGGGCCGGCGCGCGGGGCGGGGGGAAGTGAGGCCGCTCCCGGAGGGGTGGGCGCGCAGCGCTGTGGGAAGGGGGGAAGGCTGTGGCACCCGGGGGTATGGCGGCGTTCGGGGCCCCCGCGGGGGAGGCCCCGCTCCAGGGGAGGTAGCTGAGGAAGCCTCTCGATCACGGGAGCGGCGAGCTGCGGGCGGTGGGGAAGGGAGGGAGGGGGGACTCTGGGGAGCAGGCGGCCGGTGAATCTCTGCGGGTGGTGTTGAGCGGCAGCCGGAGTGGGGCTGGTGGAAAGGCCCGCGCTGAGGAGGTTCAGCGTTAGGGGTGCCCGCTGGTTTGCAAGGAATCTTGGCAGCACGCTGTAGCACCCCAAGCTACCAAAACGTGGAAGCCACAAGTCCGAGTGATAAAGAAACGACCTGTACTGATGACTCTGACAAGTGCTGTTCTATGTCGGTTGCTTAAGGCGATCTTCTGAGTCATGAGAAATGCAAACCATCTTCGGTCTTAATGTTGACTTTTTGACACATTGCTTTTGTACTCTCTAAGTAACTGGTTGCCTTGAGTTTTGTTTTCTTTTAGCCTCTCCAAGGTATTTAAGTGGTGTGTGTGCTCCTGAACAAAAGGCAAAATCTATGGCTTCCTTGGTCTAAAAAACAAGTTGGACATGAGAAAATGGGAAGACGGAGGAAGTGGTCAGATGACACTCATTTACCTTTTCATCTTTAAGTACATAGATATTGATGTCTATCAGCAATATTTTGACTGTCTCTAGTCAAGATGGTAGAAGTAAGTCTTTAGAAGGAAGTCTTCAGAAGAACATACTGTTGTAACAGTTCACGAGTAGTACCCCACTAGAAGTTGTATGGGTGTGTGGCTGGGAGAAGGGGAAAGGGAACAATACAAAGGTGCTTTCAAGTGGATCATAAAGTAGTGAATTTGGACACATGAGAGCAAATGAGTTAAGCAGTTGAAAGAACCAGGGCCCTAGAATCAGCTCTTACCTTGGCTTTAAATGACTAAGGTATGTTCTATGCAGAGAAGCTGTAGTTTACTGTTGGTTAAATTTGGTTTTAAGGGGTGAATAGTGTTTGCAGATGGCCTTTATTACAGTGGGAGATTGGGATAATCCAGAAGTTTGGTTGGTTAGGTGCAAGTGAATTTACAGCTACTGTAAGTTATTTTTTTTTTTCTTTTTGAGCTACATATGGTGCCCTTTTTGTTTTGGGGTTTTTGTTGCTGGTTTTGGAGGTCCGCTTTGGAGGATGGAGCTGTCCCCAGAGTAATTTAGTCTTGTCCAAGTTCATAGAATCATAGAATGGTTTGGGTTGGAAGGGACCTTCCAGATCATCCAGTTCCAACCCCCCTGCCATAGGCAGGGACACCTCCCACTAGACCCGGGTGCTCAAAGCCTCATCCAGCCTGGTCTTGAACACCTCCAGGGATGGGGCATCCACAGCTTCCCTGGGCAACCTGTTCCAGTGTCTCACCACCCTCACAGAAAGAAATTTCTTCATGATAGCTAATCTAAGTCCACCCTCTTCCAGTTTAAATCCATTACGCCTCGTCCAGTTGCTATGTGCCCTTGTAAAAAGTCCCTCCCCATCTCCCTGTAGCCCCCTTTCGGGTACTGCAAGGCCACTATTAGGTTCCCCTGGAGCCTTCCCTTCTCCAGGCTGAACAACCCCAACTCTCTCAGCCTGTCCTCACAGGGGAAGTGTTCCAGCTCTCTGACTATCTTCATGGCCCTCCTCTGGACCCACTCCAACAGCTCAGTGCCCTTGCATTGAGGGGCCCAGAGCTGGATGCAGTACTGCAGGTGGGGGTCTCACGAGCAGAGTAGAGGGGCAGAATCACCTCCCTCAACCTGTTGGCCACGCTTCTCTTGATTGCAACAGTATTCCCAAGTTGCTTTATGCAATAGGTGTACTTTGTGTACCTGGCTTTACAGCATCATATAGTGGGTGAGGTGGATTCGAGCTTGCATTAAGGTTCTTGGGTTATGGCTCTTCCCACAGAAGTGATACTTGTTAAGGAGGAACCCTGCAATAGGATTTGGGGAACCCTTCGATACCACGTGAAAGCAAAGGTGGAGCAGACTTAAGGGCCTCCTGCAACTTTTATGCAGGAATAGAATAACAAACAATAAAAAGCTTAATGGATATTATTCCAAAATAGTGCTGGTTTGGCTTTTTTATGTATATTGTGATTATCCCAAATTTTGTTTGTTCTTTAAGTGATTAAACTCTTTAAGAGCTACTGTGCTGGTTCTTCTAATCGGAATGGTTCATTTAAAAATGTTCACACTGAAAATGATGAGAATATTCTTGTTGCAGAAACCTCCCTGTAACCAGTGCTGTTATTTATATTAGCAGTTTAAGCTTGACTTGATACAAGTGCATGTTTCAAAAACAGTATTCCTGCAAGTCTTACACAATTAGGAGTCCAGCTAGAGAAGTAACTGTATTAATATATTGTTGGAAGAAAAAGCTGTAGATATCTTTAACTTGATGATACCAATCAGAATTTGCAGGTAAACAGTTTTATTGGTGTCACCACTGGCAGAACTACTAGTTTTAGTTTTATTTTAGTTATGCCCTTGAAGTATTCATGCAAACTAATGAAATATGGAGCAGTTGTTTCAGAGTTCACTAGTTCTTAGATTTGTAAATGCTGTTAATAATGCTAAACACTTGTACATTTGGATTTCAGATTTTCTAGTGTAATGCATAAGGAAAAATATTGGATGATGGTACTGTAAATCAGAAATTTTGTTGAGGGAGCCTTTCCCAATTGTGTGCGTAAAGTGTATACTTACATTGTGTAGTGGGAGTAAGTGTTCTCTGCTACTGAAGTGACTGAGAGACTTAATGAAAATGTTTTAAGGACCATAATATTATCTAAGGACTTTTTCGAAGTCTTAGAAAAATATCAAAATCTGTTTAAGTGATCTGCATATAAAAATTCTTTTTAGTTTATGACTTGATTCAGATAAGACTGTAGATTAACATTTGGTGGTCTTTGTTAGGCCTCGTTAAACCCTTGAAATAAAGAATAAAAGAATAAAGGAATAAAACCTACAAATTGCATATTTAGCTGGTTAAGCCCTCTCAAGAGGGCAAGTTATTACCGTTGCACAGTAAATATATTTTTTTCATGATACACCTGAACAAATTGTTTTTCTGAAGCAGAAAAAGTCTTACATTGTAACTCTTCTTCCTGGGGGCCTGTTGAATGTACAATGAAAATATGTCTGTTATATTTCTGAAGGAAGGTCATTGGGCAACTTCAGATGCTATTACATACCAATTATTGAATTTTCAACTTAAGTCAGCATTCTTTTCACCCTTAATCCTTCATAAAAATTATTCCTCTTCACTTAGTTACAGTTAATAGATTTTATGGCTAAGTAACTGACTGTCTGCCTTTGGGGATAGAAATTTGAAGCAGAAAACTTGTGGTTTTTTTTTCTCTGTCCTGTCCCAGGGTCATTTGCGTGATGCAAGTGCTCCCTGTGTTAGGCAACAGGGATGCTTTCTGGAGGAGTCATCATAGGAGTCTTTTTCTTAGAAAAGAATAGGACTGTTATTCAGAGTGAGAGTCTACAGAACTCCAAGTTACTAATGGTCTAATCTTGTGGGTTTTTTTCCCCCCTCTTGTCTGTTGTATTCTGGTGACTGCAGTGAGAACAAAAAGGACTTCTCTGCTATCAAATTGGCTCAAGCATCAGGTTTAGCTTGTTTAAAACAAATTGCTTTTTAGATGTTTAACATTTACTTGCTTTGTTTCTAGCATGACTAGAAAAGTGTTCTCAAATAAAGGATATAAAAATTATTTTTGTGCTGTAGACCTGCTGCTTCTTGTGCTGAACTTCCTCGTCCTTCAAAATCCAGAAGACTATTTTATATATCTTTAGTTTTGCTATTGGCTTTAACTCTCTTCTTGGGTCTCAGGCCGCATAATAGCGCGCATCACCTATTTTGTGTGAATAAGCTCTTAGTTTGGTAGCTGGTTGTAAAGTAAACAGGAAAATAGGATAAGGCAGTCATACCTGCTTCAGATGTATCATGTTCATTTGCATCATGTTTAACTGCCCTTTGACAGGGATGTTACACCTGCCCTACACAGGTTCTCTCTGTTCTTTCCTTCCATTTCTCTGCAAAGGTACTTTGCTTGATGGAGCAGAATGCAACAAAAACTTAACATTTTAGGGCAGCATTCTGTGAATTTCATGAGTGATGTTTAGAAACTGTCTTTGCTGAAATATCAATGCTAACCTTCCCCCCTTTGTTTCAGCCTCAATCTTTCTAAAACCAAGTCTAAAGAAACTAAGATCTCTGTGATAGGAATGCAGTTTGCGGACTAAGAATGGCAGGAAGTGAAAAGATGTTCTCTGCTTGAGACTATCCCCAATTCACGTTGAAAAAGACCTTTCACTTGGACATAGTTCAGGGTGATCATGCCAAATCCACCTGCATAAGGGTCATCCGTAGTCTAGAAGTAGTTTCACCACTTCTGTGCAGAGCCCAACTTGATAACTATGGTCAGCTTTAAGGACAGCCAATCTTGGTGTCTCAGCACTGTAGTTCTTATGTTTGGAGTGATACGATCTCTGGTTTGGATGCATCCAGGTGGCTTGATAAGAGGTCATTTTGAGTCTAGTCAGGCATACTGACCACTTAGAGCAGATGACAGGGATGTTCTGTTTCAGTGGAACTAAGTACCTTCTGTCAGAGCACTTTCTAAAAGCATGAAGCCAACTTGCATCCAGTCCTAAGTGAAAGTTGATAAGCTCTCTTGGAGATCCTCTATCAATCAGGTCTTGATTTTGAGCATTCCTGATGACAGTTCTGTAATTTGGAGTTGGACTGTGTCATCAATTGAAGTGAATTTCCAGTATCTCAAATTTGGAAGTCAAACACGGGCAATTCTCTGTACCTCACCCCAACATTTCCATGTATCAAGGGGGAAATAAACGATGATCCTTAGAAGCTGAACTCTGTTCTCAGGGATCATAGCTTGAGAAGTTGGAGCAAGACCCTTTCTGGAATGACTAATTTGAAACCTGTTCTTCTCAAACACAGAAACAGCTCAGTAACACTACTCAAAGGCTGGTAGTATTGCATTCTGAGCATCTGAATTAATACTAGGATTTAATTGTCCCTTCCTGTCAAGAAATTGGTCTGTGTTTTGGGTTGCTGTGACCAGATTTTTATTTTTGCTAACTCCTCTGAGGCTGGGTTACAGTGAAATTTAAAAACGGGATCAGTGGCAGTTCAAATGTCTTGAACTAATGAAGTGCAGTAGCACTGTGGAACTATTGGCCACAAGGGTGAGCAAAGTAATAACGGCTTGCTTAATGGAGTAGATGTGGGATCTGCCTTTAATTCTGAGCATTTGTGTTCATAACTTTCCTGCCTAACAAGCTTCATAGATTTGTTTAGGCTAACTTCACTGTAGCACAAATTCTGTTACATTATCATTCATGGTGAATGTTCCTGAAAGATGTGTGTTTTGGTAACAACCTCCAACATAAATGCTGAAGTTCCCACTTAATTGATACTGCCTTTTCTCACTGACATTTCTGACATGAGCCCTGTCCAGCGTTCTTGGGTGTGACTGTGAATAAAAGCTTCCTTTTTCCATTTCTTCCATGTCTTCAGACCTTGCCTTTCTGAAATGAACGTTAGTGTTGTCTGACAAGCCAGAGACTTGGTGCCAGTACCTTCAACGACTTCCTTCAACACTGATGTAGTTGACCTGTTTGTGGTACTCAGCAGTTTGTGCATGTAGGAATCAGGTGTCTCACAGTGCTAAGCCAAAAATTGGAATTGCAGCAGTCTTCCATGCACATCGATGAGTTCATGTGCTGGTGTACCTGCTGCTGTTACAAATCTGTGGAAGTAGCTCATCAGTGCTGTGGAACCAAGGTCTACCTGAATGTATCAAACTGAGTCTTAATCTTTTCAGAGATGTTTTGAAATCTTGCAAGCTATTTTGTGAATACACTAAATTTCTTAACTTCTTTCCATCATGAAGCATTAAATTAATTTTGAAGTTCTGCTTAAGTCCCAAATTAACTGACACTTGCACTCTTATGGACTTCATTTGCTTTGAGAGCAGTCATCCTCGGTTCAGAACATTACAGAGCAGGTTTCACAGTTCTAGAACAGGACGTGCATCTTGCAGTCATCCTCAAAGGTTAGCGTAGTGTGAAGCTAATCTTGCAGAGACAGTCAGAAGCTAATCTGAAGCTATCTCTAGTAATAGAGGAAGCCTAAAGAGCTGAAATTAGTCTTTGTGAATGTTACACCCATTCTTGGCCCAGTTGTGACTGCAGATGAACCAGTCGGGAACCATAGACCATGTTGTAAATTGTTGTTTGTTGGGATTATTTGATTTACACTAAACTATTTTTTGAAGGTTAGTGATAAAATACTCATATGAAAGAACAGTTTAGTGATTCATGGGAATGTACTTCTGACTTTGCTGCCTCCAGCAGTGGAAAGAATTTTAAGGATAATGCATCTCTGAAAACAAAACTCTGAGGCATTGGCAGATGAAAAGACAACACAAGGCGTTTGGTAGGGTGTGTAGTTAGAGATTGGGGATCATTGCTTTTCCACTACTTAGCTCAGTGCCTCCATTTTCTCATACTTGAAATGGAGGTGATACCTTATTTTCTCTGAAGTCTATTGAAAGGTTTTGATAAAGAACAAAAAATTACCATTTCCAGAGCAATCTAAATAACTTATTTTTCCAATTACTAGCAAATCTGTATTTCAGAACTAATTTAATCAACAGATTTTTTTCAAATAACTGGTTCTAGGCATTTTGTTCCAATATTTTCTCAATTATAAACTTAATATGCTGTTAAAAGAAAATTCAAATGATTTGTCTAAAGGCAGATACCAATGTTCGTTTAAGGACTGAGGGCACATGCACACTGAGACTGGGCTTAAACGAACAAGTCATCTGAAGCAGCATCAGACAGGCAGACATTTTTATTTTAGTCAAAAAGAGAGGTCAGGATTGTTGTCTACATCTTGTTCCGCACAGAGTTCACAAGGAGGATTATTGAGGGTAGTGAGAGAGGTGTTAAGGTGACTTAGGACTGCATATTGATGTCATATGGCAGTGTATCTTCCTGCAACATAGGATGCAGGGCTGTAGTCATTACCCTGCATTTGTCTATGGATTAACTATTAACTTCCTGTTTGTGTATAAGACTACTCAGTGTTACAGTTTAGAGGAAGAAGAAAAGGTAATGGAAGTTTAGTTGCTGGCATCCCCACAAAATTGGAATTGTGGGATGGCACAGACAGTTCAAGGCCCAGCCTTGAGGACTGAGAAATACTCTACAGAGGGCCAACTGTTGAATTAGTGGAATTCTTTTAATAAGAAGGAAACTATTTTCTGGTTATGTTCATGTGATGATAACTTCAGCAGGCATACAGTTGTTAATTTTACAAATAATTTCTGCTGTACCAGATATGGAGGGAAAGTATGTAATTTTATTATTATGGCTAACATTAATAATTATTTCAAACTTTGAATTACTTCTGCTTTTAGATATAACAGACAGAACTTAGTCTAAAGTGCGTGAGAGAGCCCACGTGGTAGTGGGTCAAAGTCTGCCTGACATAAGAAATGAGCAAAAAATACCACTGAGGTAAAACTGGTTTTGGGGTGTAAACAAATGCTCCTTGATCTATTCAGATCTTATTTTTCATTCATACTCAATAAGTAAACTGAGTGTAGTGTATCTTCTGTATTCGTACCTCATTGGGTGATATTTTGATCTCAGTATATTTTTAGAATTTTCTTTTGATTTGACTCATCATATGGGAGAAGATATGAGAATAGTGGACTAACGCTGCCATTTTCAAATAACTTTTAGGTAACTGGAGGCTCCAGTGGAATTGGAAAATGTATTGCTATTGAGTGTTATAAGCAAGGTGCTTTCATAACACTGATTGCAAGGGATGAGGTAAGTGTATGTGTATTTTTACTGACTATTCGTGCTTTCTTTAGTGTGTATTTTGAAGGGAGCCTAAGCATTTCAAATTAATGCATTTGAATAGAAAAGGTGGCTGCCTTTTTAAGGAGCATAGCCCAACATGGAATTTGTGATAAGCTTGCCTTAAAACTCTGCCAGCCATCACTTCTGTTAATGGCATTCATTATTTCAGTGTCTAGATCTGTGGCAGAGGACAAAAGCAGGAAAACCCCTACATTCTTTAAAACTGTAGAGTTTCCCTACAGTAAGAGACAACTGGGGGATTAAAAGACAATTCTTAAAATACACATAATATCTTGGTGTCTAATCAGCACTGTATCATAGTNAATTTCCCAAATTTTATTGTAATTTTTATGATGATTCCATTACAATGATTTTTCTTCAGAATAGTTTATGTAATTTTGCAAAAATATAAAATAGAACCAAAATACATGAGAAAAATTGAATACCTACAGTCTTAGGTACTCTGTGTAGTTGTATGAAACAAAAACATTAAATATATTATAGAAGTCATTACTGGCTTTAGAAGATGAAGTGAAAAACTTCAAGATGAAGTGAAAAACCAGTTCTGGTAGCCTGATGGGGTTAATGTTTTCATCATATGCTCGCAAATCTGTAAAATTATAATCGTTAAGTTATAACTGGTTGAGAATAGCTTTTTTGGGTTTTAGGGAATGTTTTTAAGTCTTATTGAAATATTGAAGACTAATATTGCTCAGTGCTTTAGCTGTTCTTGTATCTTTCAGAACAAGCTGTTGCAGACAAAGAAGGAAATAGAAAAGTATTCTGTTAATGATAAGCAGGTAAGATCACTGCTAACAATGGATGTAGTGGGTTTTAAGATAGTCACTACAACATAGCTCAGTAGTCTTGTCCTTAAAACAAAGCTGTTTGACAAAAATGAGTGAGTGAGGACTCAGTATTTTAATTCAAAAATGCTAATCTGCTTACCTGAGATTTTTCTGAACTCTGCTACATCTAGGTAGTGCATTAGCCTGCTTCTCTTAGAGAAAAAGATTGATGTCTTCAGCTGTAGGTGCAGTATGCTTTTTTGGATAGCTGCAATTTACTGTCACTTGATAAGCATTTGTATTCTTCAAGATGAAGTGGAAGAAGCTAATTTCTCTCAAATCTCTCGTTTTTTGCAATTCATAAATACAGAGATTGTCTTGGGAAGTAAGTTTAGATACTTGTTTCCAGGTTTAGCTCACTACATTGTACTTATATTTATTCCTTTTCCTGGCAAAGTACTGTAACAGATAGACAAGGTAAATTTGTGAAGTTCTCTGACTTCTAAACACTGAAGCTGCTTTAGTGAAGAGGTGGTGTACTTGTGCATAAAGGCACTGTTTTAGAGCTTGCAGAGGTACTAGCTTAAAACAGGTAAGCTTGCTATGTTCGAAATATGCAACTTCAAGATGAAATGCTAAAATTTTTTTTTTGCAGTACTAATAATCAAGGGGAGAGGGGAAACAGTATTGAGGCTGTTATCACCTTTGACTTCTCCTTTCTTGTGTTCCAGAACTTTTCTGTTGCTTTCATGATTACATATACAAGCAATTTATTTGTCTGTGAAAAGGAATTTGAGTTGATAAACTGGATATTCTGTTGAAAAGAAGCAATGGAAAAAGCTGAATATTTGGAGACAATAGTGTTAGTACTAGCTGATACAATTTTTTTTATATATTTTTGATATCTCCATTTATAAGATAAGATTCTGTCTTTGCTTCCTTACGTTATTGTCAGTTGGCTCAAGCGGGTTTGTTTTTTCTATGCATGCTGCCTTACTCAGATCAACTTTGTTTGAAAAACTAAGCCGTCTGAGGTGAGGAAAAACTATTTTGCCC
>VZTO01026254.1:52850-66164 GCA_013400615.1 Syrrhaptes paradoxus | reverse complement strand
AGGTCCAGAGAAGGGCAACAAATAAAAATTCTTCACTCGAAGAGTTATCAGGCATTGGAACAGGCTGCCCATGGAAGTGGTGGAAACACGTAGATGTGGTGCTCAGGGACATGACTTACTGAATTAGGTAGTGTTGGGCTAATAACTGGACTTGATGATCCTTGAGGTCTTTTTCCAACCTTAATGATTCTATGATTCTATTTTAAAATACTGTATCAGTATAATATCCAACAGAAAAGCAGAATTGCACATATCCCAGACAAGTGACTCAGGAAAAAGCACTCTCTTCTCCACACAGTTCAAGCTTACATGCCTAACAGCCAAGAAAGCAACACCTACAAATATGGCATCTCATCCTTTAAACCATAATTAATGTATTTCTACTAAAGTCAAGGTTTCGATCCCATTTTCTTCCTGATTTTGCGGAGTTGCACCAGCCTTCGATGTATGAGATAGTCATAACCTTTGCTTTGTCTTAATAAACTCCTTCCCTCCAAATATTATGTTAACCTGTCACTTCACATATTTAAGTACCCTTGATATTGTGATATCAGACACAAAATATTTTTTTCTCTATACTCTTTTCCTAAACTTGTACCCAGTTTTTAACATAGCATCTTACAAAGTACTTTATCTACAAAAATCACAATGTTTGATACAATGGAAACACTAATTCCAGAAATTAAGTATTTTGTTGTGAGCTACAAGAGACTACACACTGACATGGCAATGTTGAAAGACAACTTACTGTACTGGCTCATCCCAAACCATCATCTAAGTGTTTTGTCTCTAAAAACACACAGATAAATTCCATCATATGCTTGCTATTTACAAGCATCGAATAAATTTACAGCTGTGTACAAAATACAAAATTCTTGCACTTACATGAAGAAGGGTCACACAATAAGGACGGTACATTGTTTCACTGCATAGGAAAATGTTTTCCCTCTGCACCTCTGAACAGACTTTGCAGACTGCACAGTTTCTAATTATGTCCAGTCAAGGGACACTAGCATTTCCAAAGGTGAAGACAATGGTCTAACAACAGAAAGGATGGAAAGAATTTTGAATGAGAAAATCCTTAACAGTGGAGCATGAGTCCCCATTGCCAAATCTTCCAGAAGAATACAGAGCAGCACAGGAACTAAACTCTCAGCCAAAGTGCCTTGATGAACCCTTTAGCTTTGTTAGCTTGATATATCATGTGAAGTGAAAGATATATAATAGGTATATATAATTCCAAAGATATCTATCATCTTAGTATGTAAAAATAAAAGTATTTGTAAAGTACAAATTTATTTTACACTGCTATGGGTCTGTGATTCCAAATAACTGTTTAACAACAGAGCATTCTATTTCTAGAGATTAGGTGATTCTAGAAATAGGACCCTAAAACACATCTGTATCACCAGTCCCACAAAACACTGCTCCAAACCACCTCACAGAAAATACTTCTATACAGCTGCACCAGACACTTGGGGAACAAGTGATTCAAGATCTCTGTGGAAGAACTTCTTTAACATGCAGCAGGGGAGCAGAGGATGCACCTGAACTTCAACGATAATGAAAAAGCTCACAGCACACATCATTTGCAACATATAAGTAGATCAATAACAGTGACCTTTACCAGAAGGCATAACTTGACATTAGATCACTGAAAATAGTAAAAATATTGCAGCCTTAATGAAAATACCATTAACATTCTTATTTTCCTTCCTAGTTGTACAAAAGACACATTACCTGAACTAAAGTCACAACATCAGCATGGTAGGAAAAAAAAAAGCAAGCAAAGTTGGAAGAAATGCCTTTTATAAATAACACTATGACACTGTAAAAGATTAAGCACTACAGTTTTAAATAGTGTCAGTGTGGTGTTTCAGGCTAAGGAATCCACAGGGATTTGTTTGCTTGCTTTAAGGCAGGGAAAGAAAAAGAATTTCAGGGTGTTGATCTCCATACACGCGTGTATGCACACACAGTGTTCTTGTTTTCCTTCCCCACCCCCCATACACTAGATCTAGTTGTTATCACCCGTAAGCAAGAATAAGAAAGTACTGTGCCCTCTATATGGCCTAAATCCTTCAATATGATATACTCATGCACGGTTGGGTTTTTTAGTTAGCCAAGTTAATATTTAAGGCATTTGGCATAAGCATAAGAGTGACTCAGAAATGCAGGACTGCAGCCATAGTAAATACTCTTCCTGATAACTCACTAAACAGAATCACTTGAAGAGAAGTTAAATAAATATATAGAGGTCATAGACAAAGGAAGATAAAATTATATATTATTCTGATGGCAGAAAGTTCTTTTGGAGGAGTCTGAGGAAGATGAAAATCTTCTTTTACAGCCAAAGAAGCCCCACTGTATAATGTGTCCGATATCTAGCAGCTAAATGTTTTCAGATTATGTCTTGGATTTTTCTAATGATCAGAACAATAGTAATTTCTCCATTACACATAAAGAAACATACCTAATTTATTGAAATAAACCTGCTACATGTAACAAATAGTGACTTTGGTGCGATCAGAATGCAGTACATTTCACTGCATTGTGCTACCACCAAAAAAACATTTCATACTGTGTTATAAAGAGTAGTAAAGGAAATCTTTATTTACTTAATTACTTATTTACTGAAAACAATTACCGCCCCACTCTTTGAAAGAATGCAAGTTCACCACTACATCCTTTCACCTTAAAACACTTGGTATATTCAGTGCTTGCCTGAATAAATTGTTTCAGCTGAAAGCTTCTACAAAACATTAAGAATAGAAGAGAACATTTCGGTTGGAAGGGACCTACAACGATCACCTAGTCAGAAGCAGAGAAGCAGCAGAGAAGCAGGTACAGAAGGACTTCTGGTCCAAATTAAAGAATGTTTTCACTACAGGCGATGAAAAGTAGATGAGAAGAGACAGATGCAAAGGTGACAAAAGAGAGTTCTGTGTTTTTTAGATGGTTAAGACTGGTCTTCTCAGGAGATGACCTGCTTTGTATACAAAAGTAAGTACAGCATACCTGAGGAGTTATTCTGAAGATACAACGAGGTACTCAGAACCCACTCAAAATAATTTTTAATCATGGTTTTCAGCTTGCTTCCACTAATCACAGAAAACCAGAAACAATTCTGACATAAAATGACATTGAGAAAATTCACTATTGTAATGTGTGCTCAAAACTGACTGCTGGCATAACTTTGCAAGTCTAACTATCAACAAAAAATTGACATCAACTAAAGGCTCCTCCCACTGGTTCTGTACTGGGTCTGGCTGAGATGGAGTTAATTTCCCAACAGCAGCCCTCATAGTGCTGTGTGTTGCATGGGTAGCTAGAAAGGTGTCGATAACACCAGTGTCTTGGCTACTGCTTAGCAGGGTTCACACAGCATCAAAGCTGTCTCTCCACCACCCCTCCTCCAACAGGCAGGGAGTGGGCAACATCTTGGGAGGGGACATAGCCAGGACAGCTGACCCAAACTGACCAATGGGATACTCCATACCATATGACATTTGCTCATCAATAAAAGCTACAGAAAAGGAGGAGGAGAAGTCCAATCATTAATATGACGTTTGTTTCCCAGAGCAATCACCACATACACTGAAGCCCTACTTCCTGGGGAATAGCCAGACTTCACTTGTTGATGGGAAGTAGAGAATTAAACCTTTTATTTTCCTTTGCTTCTGCAAGCAGCCCTGGCTTTTTGATTTATTAAACTGCCTTTATCTTGACCTGCAAGATTTTTTCCATCTTACTTTCTTCCCCCTTGTCCTTGTGAGGGGGGCGAGTGATAGAGCAACTTGGTGGGCACTGGACATCCAGCCAAGTTCAACCCATCATGGGGTCTAATACTTTGTTGTTAATTACCATATTGCTGGTATTTACCATCATAACTAGATATGATAACATATGCTAAAATAAAGTATGCACATCCCTACTCATTTTACTGTTTGTTGCACTTACATAAAACTTTATGTTTGTACATAATATGCAAACCCCAAATATACAAAAGCCTCCTTAACATAGAAGAGTATTTTCATATTTGTGACAGGACTAGTTCAACAGCAGTTATAATTGAAAGCCACTTCTGTCTTGCTATGTAATAGTTACAAAAAGCAAGACAGGAAAAACGTACAAAATATTCAGCACAAAGGATCCACATGCAACACTGTGCCAAAGCATCAAGTATTATAATACCTAACACTACTGAGTAACTAACATTTTGACTCACTAAACCATGTAAAATTGCTTGAATAAGAGCATTGCCCATTAAAGAAGTGATCAGTCATTATTCAAACTAAAAACAACTGCTTCTTGATTAAATTCATTAGCTTGAGGAATCACTGCAACATGCATCCACAGTAGTACGCCCTGGCCATGCACACACAACAGCTTTTGGCTTTCTCCATAGTGTCCATGGACTACTTCAATACAGTTTTGAAATACTATAAATATAAGTATGGATATGGAGAGTTTAAACTAGAAGTGTCTATAATTTTGCATAACTGCATATGTGCATAATTAACGACCGGTGATCCAAGAAACATGTTTGATTTTGCAGCATTAGAAGAGGTTTGTTTTATTCACACTGTTAATAATGTGACAGTTGCTGGCCTGTATTAGCTTAGCCAACAGAAATACAGCTAGTGAAGGCCAAATCATCAGAAGTGCAAATTGTTTCAAGTCTAGAAATAAGTAAAAGATAAAGCATTAAAGAACCAGAAATTGTTAAATGTGCCAAGTATATTCCCATGTGGATAGTCATAGGAATATGTAGGAATGTGCTACAGTTTCATCTGATAATAAGTCAATGTGGCAGCAACTAAGGGAACAGAAAACAAATTGGAATATAGTGCATGAAAGGGCAAATCTACACTTGCTAGTCATTAAAAATGTTTCAATTTCATATTTAATTCTTTAGTTGGCCAGACCACTGTTCCATGTTATTGCAAAATAAATGGTCTGACCAGGATTTCCATTAGTTCTCAGTGTTTTTCTTTCCACAACCATATTTTCCAGTGTTTACTTTATATAATAAAGACACTGACACACGTATCTTTAGAAAAGTAAAAGCGTCAGTTAAGGCAATAACTGAGAATGCAACACGGGTGGTAATTTAATTTAATTCTAAATACACCACATGTAAACAAATATCATTTTTCATTTTCTTCAAACTTGTTATTCATTAAAATCTTTACATTTGAGTTGAAACAAGAGTTTGATTTTGTCTGTTATTTAGCAGATCTGATTTCAGAATCAACTTTAGCACCAATTAACTGAGCACACGTGAACAGGACAGCATGACAAGTACAAAATATTCAAGTATGGAATTTTAACTTTGGATTTTTACTTTACCTCCATCATCCAGTTCTGTCAGAATTGTAATAGCCTTTTAAGCTACATTTCATTATAAATTGTGAAAGTGAAACTGAACAGCTGTATCTGCAGACATGAACTATAACACATTTCTTTACATGGGACAATTCTGTAATGTCCTCTGCTCCTGCCTATTCACACCTGCTCTCTGACTGGAAAAGTTCCAGGCATTTCCTTTCAAGTGTCACTTCTCTGCTGTAAATTCACCAATAAAGCAGGCAAGAAAAAAAAACAACTCAACCTGCAAGTTGTACAAATCAGTTTGGAAAGTACTTTTAAACACACTGAATATACTTAAAAACTAGTTAGGAAGTGGTCTATCTCTACGCATAATGCGTGTTCATAAAAGTAGTGCATCTAATATAGAAATAGGCACAACTTCAGAGAAAATACTATCCCTCATTTAAAAAAAAAAAAAAAAAAAAAAAAAAAACACCCAAAAACCTAACTTCATTAATCCCCATTTTAAATATCAAAAAAAAAAAAAAGCTAAGACACCCATGCACCTAACTTCATTAATCCACATTTTAAAGCTGAAAAAAAAAATATTTCAAAAAGTTATTAAGTAGCATGGAACAAAGGGTGCTCACTTTAGGTTTTACTTGACTATCTGCTTAATTAAAATGAACAAGCTGTGAACTCAAATTGAAATCTTATCCAGATTCTACTGAAAGCTGCAATTGACCTCAAAGCATAAATAATCATGCCCTTCATTAGGACAGACTGGTGTAAACTAGCAGAAACTGAAGAATACTGAATACAAAAATTAAATGGATATGATGTTGCCACCGAAATAATTAATTTGCAACCTGTCCTAATCAAAAGCATACAGTTTTAGCATATTCTTATACATAAGCAATCTAATGAAATATAGCTGTAAAGTCAAGCTTAATAGTCCAGACTAATGTTTAAAATGTGAAGAAAACATGAAAATGTAGTATATACTCATGTGCAGTGAGAGACAGAACTTGTGCAACAGATCATAGATAAAATCCAAAATTTGAGAAAATCCAGGGTCGAAATTGGCCTAATATGTTTTTTCTGGATTGTTAAGAATGATGAGCACATCTACTCACTTGCATATGTTTTATTCTGCCAGTCACTGTAAACTGTGAAAATAATAACAACCCTGATATTGTACTTAAGCAAGAGAGTAGGGAAAAAAAAGGAAAAAAGAGAAGAATGTTAAGATTCTACTCAGACTACTAAGAAAAATTAAAAACAGAGAGATCTTTAAACAAGTCTATGTTCTTCATAAAAAAGAAGGCAAAATACGGCATTTCAAACTGCTAGAAAGCCCTTCCTCAAGATATCTGGCCAAGCAGTAACTGAGTGTTCTAACAGATATCCCAAACTATTACCACCAAACATTTCCTGGAAAATAATTTGAATAGTTTTATGACCCTTTGTGCAACTCAGAAGGTAAATGCCTGGAGAAAAAAGGGGGAAAAAACCAGTGTATGCAAAAGTATTTTTCATTGATCTTTTTCTTCTGTGGTAAGCCTAGTGTGTAAAAGGAAAAGTTTTATTTGTAAACTACAGCAGGCAATATACCATTACGATCGACAGTAAATGTAGCTTGATATTGTGTGGATTTATCCCAATGCATTTTTAATTACCAAAGGTTTCATCGCCCCATGTAGAGGAAGGCTTTTAACTGGCAGCAGTAAGGAGTGGCACTACCCACCTTGTGTGCTGGTAGATATTCTCAGGTTTTCTAGTTCAGGAAATCACTAGCTGTGTAACCAGTTCCACTCAGTGAGCACATCTTAAGAGATGTTAGTGGGATTACACTCAAAATTTCTGTCTTTAATTGAGATAGGAGAATGTTTTTTGCCTTTTCACTTAATATCAAGTATTTCAATCAACCTACCAAATAAAATTTAAAAAAGAAAACACCTTTCAGACTTAAGTCTCCAGTCAGAGCATGACAGTCTAAGCCTCACTCCATCACTCCAGTCACTCTTCTGGATTTGGTATCAAACAAAAGACATTTTGAACACATTTTGTCCATCTGGAAGGGATTAAGCAAACTCTGAGTATACCATATGCCTCTTCCACCCTTCCACCCTCACAGACTCAGGTTTTATAAACTAAATCAGAACACACATCTTATAACTAACCAACTGTAAACTAAGAGTCTACTAATGGCATCAGAATTTAAGAATAACAGCCTTTATATTGATTAGAAAACATTCCACCCACACAGTATGCTTGTTAATTAGCTGCAAATCACCTGCTGGTTGACATTTGCCATGCAATAAGAGGTTTTTCAGATTCACATTCTAGTTACTTTATTGTTCCATGTGAGTTCCCTCAAATCCCACAGAGCCTATTTGATTCCTTTCAGCTACAAAATCTAGGAATAAATTTTAAAGATACAATTCACACTAACTCCTCCACCCAAAACCCAAAATTCACAGCCAAGAGTGGAAACCTGAACATTTCAGGCCTTATTCCACTAATGTGGGGTGGACAAACAAAAAACCCCACTCAACAAGTAAGTGTATAACTTGTCATATAAAGGAGAATTATGTAATATGCCATTTGATTTTATTAATTCCCAACTATTTCATATTTCACTGAACATGCAGGGCTTGCAATCTTGGAACACGGTTCTAGAGCCATGTGTGTCTGAAGCAAATAACCTATACACAGAGACTCTGTAATGCTGTGGCAGTTCACAGCTGTTATGCTGCATCTCTCAGCCACAACTTCTTTTGTCAATCTTAGGGCAGTCATTCCAAATAGGATAGTGAAGACCCACAAAATGTTTTTGACACAGCAGTAAGCATACAAGAACTGTGGTATCGGTGCCATATCTAGCAACCTACTGATTTCACCAGTGGGCAGTACCAGGTCTCTAAAAAGGAGTATAAGGAACATGTCATGTATAGGAAACCTGGTACAAATATTCATATTATGCAAAGCATGGTGCAAACAACATCAAATACCTTACTTTTCTCAATCTGCTGTAGCAGAGTCCTAGTACATTTCAAGCGTTCCGTTTTTTTTTTCCAAATAAGTCATTTTGAATATGCAGACAGATTTTTCACTTACACCTTTTTAATTCCCTGAAAACAGAGGCATGGGGAATTCAGTCTTATTATTTGGAAAGTGGGCTCCTTACATTTTAAATATCTGCAGAGACAGCCATTAACAGAAACATACACATCTCAGTTTTTCAACCCTCTCTGTCAGAGGACTAATCTTATACACATGGTTTCCAGGACACCAAGTCAATGCAGAATCTTACAATTTTTGCACAAAAATCAACTAGAAAAAACAGCTTCCTGTCAGTGGCTTAAATTCACTGCAAGGAACTCCAGCAGAAGTTGAAAGGCTGCATAAAAAAGAAGGGTGAAAACCACTTAATATGCTATGAGTCAAGGAAGTAAGAAGCAAACAGACAGAACTGACATCAGAATTACTTCTTGAAAACAGAGGTGTTCTAATTAACAGAGGAAGAGACCACACGATGAGGATCAGAGACAGGACTTAATGAAAACAAATGCTTTGGATGTCCAGATTTACTGGACAAGGCTAGGAAATTGTCCTGACAGAGCAATATGAAAGTGCCTTGCTTGTACAGAAAATAGATCTTTGCAACAAGTTAAGCCCAGAAAACAAGTGGAAAAGTTCCTCAGAAAAGGAGCATAACAATCTTGGACCTGCAACAGGAAAGGCACGTGCAGAGTCCTGTCTGGCCCTGCCTCAATACCAAATGCCTTAACTAGTATAGAACCTGACAGGGAAATGTTGCTTGTTATTACAGAACAAAAGTATATTGCTAACCTATGAGCAACTGACAAACAAAAGGACAACTGTGTCCCTAAAATACATTTCCTTTTAGGGAATTGTGATGATGCAAGTACCACATAATCCCCAGCTGCCTAAAACCCCTTAATGCAGCATAACTGCAACCAGCTCTACACAGGTGTGCAAAATAAAACATGAAACTTTTGCCCCTCTCAGATATCTACACCAATGCCAGAAACACTGCAGTTATTTAGATGATGAACCATGAGATTTACAGCCTAGGATTACCACCATATACATACACCTTCTGTACCTTAAAAAAAAAAACCTGGCAGCACTGGCCTGCACAGAGGATGCGTATCTCACAAACAAAAGACAGGATACCTTGCCCATGAGGGCACATGAATGACAGAACAACTAGCTGAAGCATTGTAAATTTAACATTCCAAGAATCATAGAATCACAGAATAGTTAGGTTTGGAAGGGACCGTAAAGATCATCTAGTTTCAACGACCCTGCCATGGGCAGGGACACCTTCCACTAGACCAGGTTGCCCAAAGCTTCATTCAGCCTGGCCTTGAACACCTCCAGGGATGGGGCATCCACAGCTTCTCTGGGCAACCTCTTCCAGTTTCTTACCACCCTCACAGGAAAAGAATTTCTTCCTAATATCTAGTCTAAACCTGCCCTCTTCCAGTTCAAATCCAATACCACTTGTTCTGTCACTGCATGCTCCTGTAAAATGCCCCTCCCCATCTCTCCTGTAGGCCCCCTTCAGGTACAGGAAGGCTGCTGTAAGGTCCCCCTGGAGGACTCTCTTCTCCAGGCTGAACAACCCCAACTCTCTCAGCTTGTCCTTGTACAGGAGGTGCTCCAGCCCTCTGACCATCTTCATGGTCCTCCTCTGGACTTGCTCCAACATGTCCATGTCTTTCCTAAGTTGGGGGCCCCAGAGCTGGACACAGTACTTCAGGTGGGGTTTCACAAGAACAGAGTAGAGGGGGAGAATCACCGCCCCTGACCATGCTTCTTGTGATGGAGCCCAGGACACAAATGGCTTTCTGGGCCATGAGCATACAAATCCTTCTCCTCAGGGCTGTTCTCAAACCATTCTCTGCCCAGACTGGATTTGTACTTGGGATTGCCTCAACCCAGGTGCAGGACCCTCTACTTGGCCTTGTTGAACTTCATTAGGTTGGCATGGGCCCACCTCTCAAGCCTGTCCAGGTCCCTCTGGATGGCATCCCTTCCCTCCAGCGTGTCGACTGCACCATACAGCTTGGTGTCGTCAGCAAACTCACTGAGGGTGCACTCAATTCCACTGCCCATGTCACTGACAAAGATGTTAAATAGCACTGGTCCCAGTACTGATCCCTGAGAAATGCCACTCATCACCGGTCTCCATTGAGCCACTGACCGCAACTCCGAATGCGACCATCCAGACAATTCCTTATCCAGCAGGTCCATCGACTAAATCTGTATTTTTCCAATTTGGCCACCTGGATATCACGCTGGACAGTGTCAAACGCTTTGCAGAACTCCAGGTAGATGAAATCAGTTGCTCTTCCTTTGTCCACTGATGCTGTAACTCCATCATAAAAAGGCCATGAGGTTTGTCAGGCATGATTTGCCATTGGTGAAGCCATGCTGGTTACCAGTCACCTCTTCAGGAGGATCCGCCCCATGATCTTGCCAGCCACAGAGGTGAGACTGATCAGCCTGTAGTTTTTACCTTCTTTTTTACCCTTCTTGAAAATGGGGGTTATGTTTCCCTTTTTCCAGTCAGTGAGAACTTCACCAGACTACCATGACCTTTCAAATGTGACAGCTAATGGCTTGGCACTTTATCCGCCAGTTTCCTCAGGAACTGTGTGGATGGATCTTGTCAGGTCCCATGGACTTGTGCACCTTCAGGTTCTTTAGTAGGTCTCCAACTTGATCTTCGCTTACAGTGGGTGGATCCTCCTTCTCCCAGTTCTTACCTTCACTTCCTGCAAGTTGGGCGGTGCAGCCAGAGCCCCTTTTGGTGAAGACTGAGGCAAAGAAGTCATTGAGCTCCTCAGCCTTCTCCATATCCCTTGTGGCCAGGTCTCCAGTTTCCTTATGGAGATGGCCCATATCTTCCCTCATCTTCCTTTTATCACTGATATACTTGTAGAAGTTCTTGTTCCCCTTTATGTCTCTGGCTGATTTAATCTGGGTTATAGCTTTCCTAACCTGATCCCTGGCTGCTCAGACAGCTTCTTTGTATATCTCCCAGCTAACCTATTCTTGCTTCCACTCCAAATATATCTTCTACATATACAATAAACACCAACCAGTTCTGTAAAACTTCTCTCCTTGAAAGATTTGAAAAATCTACCAGTTGTGTAATAATGCTAATGCCTCCCATACAGAGTGTTCAGCAGTGCTGCTAGAGACATGCTGCATACTAATACCAGGGTTAGTGCTAACAGCAGCCATACCACACTGCTTAGCAATATACTTACTAAATTACAAGTACAGTGGTACCTGGCAAAAATACAAGAGTCAGCATTAAGCAAGAGCTCATTCACCGTCTCATGAAAATTAACATGTACAATCCTATTTAAAACCCAGAGAAACAGAAAAATTATACCATCTGTGGTATACTGGGACCAATCCAACCTACAAATCAAGGTGCATTTGGCTTAATCAATAAAAACATCTTATGGCCCAATTCTTTATTCAAGCAAATAAAACATTCCTCCAACAGAGCACATCAGTTCAGTGCAGCTATGGAATAAATTGTTGCTAAAGCAGTAAACAACTTGTAAACCTAACTCAAGTGGACTCCAAGTAAAAGAGTTTTATATTTTAAGGTATTATAAATCATGAATTACAGAAGTTGTATCTACATAAGTGCATCTTTAACAGTGTATCCGGTGGGGAGGCCAGGGGCATCAGTGAAAGGATGCAGGTTTACAGTCTCAAAATTAAAACTTTATGAAGTTTTTTTGCATTGAATCACTTACGCTCCTACAAAAGCACTGTAGCTGCATCGAAAAGATCTTAATCTTTTGTCAAGCATAATGGATTTGGTTTTCTTTTCAAAAAATATAAAATAAACTCTTGGTATGTGATGCTGCCAACAGGAGATGAAACTTCACACAACTTTTGAGAAGTAGTCTCTTCTTAAGTGAGGCTTCAAATGTTTCTCTGTTTAAAGTATTTGTGTACACACACCCCTCAAGCATCTTAACTTCCCCCTGAAACATTCCTCTCGATGGGTCATTTGGTACACCTTTGACCATTCTCTCTATTGGCCATTTGGTACATTTGATCTACTGACACACCAGAAGGCAGATTAATAGCTCTGGATATCCCTCCCAGCAGAAAAAGACTCCATTGCTGCAAAGTTTAGAGTCAGTCACATGTGTCATCTGGAAAACCAACTATTTAGTATATGGACAAATCAAACTAACTATCCTGAGCTATATAGAAATGTAGCACTAGAGAAGTCTTACCATATAAAAGAAAAAAAAATAAAGATTTTTTTTAAATTTTGTTATCTTCTAAGAAGTGTAACCTAGAATGCACCCCTCTCGCCCTTACCATTCTTTGCAGGTACGCAGGACAAGGAACAGTTCTGGTCATAATGTACACGCAAGTTAACATGGTATTGCTGAGGAATTCCATGTTTCCTACTTTATGACCTATAAGATCAAGAGAAGGAAGCAACGAATTGAAATGAAAGGGAAGCTAGGCTAAATCCTCTTCAAAAATA
Organism: Syrrhaptes paradoxus; assembly: GCA_013400615.1. Lineage (NCBI taxonomy): Eukaryota > Metazoa > Chordata > Aves > Pterocliformes > Pteroclidae > Syrrhaptes > Syrrhaptes paradoxus. The sequence goes on along the minus strand of VZTO01026254.1, from coordinate 53,287 downwards.
AGTAAGTGTCCACATTGTAGTATACGTTACGACCTCTGAAGTTTTGTCTTATTAAGAAAGAAAGAAAGAAGAAGCAGGCTACCAATGAAGGTTAAAAAAAAACAAACCAGCAAATAAAGAAGTAACTTCAAAAAGGCAAACAGATACTTCTACACTGGGGGCAGGATGCACAACAGAGAATGTATATACATCACAGAATCACAGAATGTTAGGGATTGGAAGGGACCTCAAAAGATCATCTAGTCCAATCCCCTTGCCAGAGCAGGAACATCTAGATCAGATCACACAGGAACGCATCCAGGTGGGCTTTGAATGTCTCCAGAGAAGGAGACTCCACAACCTCTCTGGGCAGCCTGTTCCAGTGCTCTGTCACCCTCACTGTAAAGAAGTTTTTTCTCCTATTCAAGTGGAACCTCCTGTGTTCCAGCTTGAACCCA
>VZTO01026254.1:40975-52475 GCA_013400615.1 Syrrhaptes paradoxus | reverse complement strand
TACCGAACCCTGGGGGACTCCACTAGATACAGGCCTCCAACTAGACTCCATCCCATTCACCACAACTCTCTGGCTTCTTTTCTCCAGCCAGTTCACAATCCATCTCACCACCCGATCATCCAAATCGCACTTCCTCAGTTTATCCGCAAGGATACTGTGGGAGACGGTGTCAAATGCTTTTCTGAAATCAAGACAGACCACATCTACTGCTTTACCATCATCTATCCACCTGGTAATGTCCTCATAAAAGGCTATCAGATTGGTTAAGCATGACTTCCCCCTGGTGAAACCATGTTGACTGCCTCTAATACATTCTGTATAACTTACACTGAGTCTTAAAATGACAAATCTGAGAACTCTAAATTGTGCTAAAAAGCGAGATTATCACATTCATGATGCAGGAATACAGGAACCAAATGCAAAGACTACATTTTAGCTACCACAAGACTTGAGATAAGAAAATCATACAAGTTTTCTCCTACTTTTATTAATTTGCAATATGAAAGGATTGTAAGGATTCACTAGGTTTAGCTAAAGTCAAAGTCACTTCATGGAAAAAAACATGACATTGTTTTAACAGCATTACATTATTAATCAACTTCGTAATTAAAACCTGTCTGCTTAGTATTCTACTTTCACTCACCCTCAAGAACCCAATGTGGACAATTACAAGATAAAAATTTTGAAGTGTGAGACTTAAATATACTCTCCAACAGAAAAGAAATCTAGGGGAAATTTGTAAGAGTGAGAATTATACAAAAAAAAAAAATAGGTCTCATTGGTTTAGAGCATTAATTCAGTCACAGTCTTTAACTGAAATAACATTAAGTAAGTAAGACTCAGAAAACACAAACAAAAGTTTTGTAAATGAATAAAACAAGGCAAAAGCACAGTAACACACATGCAAAAGCATTACCATTGTTGTTGATTACTGCTATTCTTCTTATACAAAGTTACCCAATATCCCAAGATTCTGTAATAAGCCCTCCCTATAAGGTCTATTACCTACCCTTGGGTTCCCCTTATAAGAAGGTATCTAATTCTTAACAATTTCAGGGATGCTCAGAAGCTCCCCAGTGAAAATGAAGGAAAATGTTTCTGCTGACAATAGTACCAGGAAATGTTCCTTCTGATTATAATTTTTATGCCTACAGCATCATATCTGTCAGCATTAAAGAAGGTAAACCAGTCCCAATACTCACCATAGCGAGTTGATAATGCACGTTATTTTTTTGACATATTTGTGCAAGTAATACCATGTTTCCATCACCACAACCTTACTCTCCTAAATAGGATTCAGTATCTTACTTGGATCAGTCACTTACTTGCCTTATTTTTTACTGTCAGCTAAGAAGTTTTCTGCAGTCCCCTAACCACTCAGTAAAAGCACTCTGCTGACTGCAGGGTGCCTGCAGGACCACGACAGAGAAGCACGTACATCAGGAACACTGAACACAGGTAGGCTCTCGTCCAAGACCAGTGGCTTAGCAGGCACTGTAATGTCTTTGTGGGATTTACTGGATTAGCCTTGCGTATCTCCATGCCACTGAGGGTACCTGGTTTTAGCATACAGTCAGTTTAGGGTACAAAAGTCTGTCTACGTTTGACTATCAACCCGTAATACTCGTTTTTTTCCCAGATCAAAGCATGCCACCTTTTGAGAGTATCATGAAGGAAAGCCATCTGTTGCTAAGAAAAGCTGAGCAAGGTGCTGTCTTCATTTGCACTGTTGAAGGTAATGACACCTTTTCTTAGTAACTTTGTCACACTTTTCAGGTAAAAATCATTGTAATTGCAAACTTAACCACCCAGCTAGGAGTAGGTAATATTTTCAAATACATCAACTACTTACTGAAAAATCTGATTTTGATCAACACAAATGTTGAACTGAAACCTTCCTACTTTCCATGAAACAGTAATACACACAATGACCACAAATGCTTTCAAAATCAATTAAAATATAATTACTGTATACGAAGGAGGGCAGCAGCAATGGGACAGATTCAGGAAACTGCTTTCAAAACATTATTACAGTGGCTAAAAAATACCTTAATATTCAGTTGTATAGTTCAGGAAGTATAGGTAGTAAGTTCAAATTCCTTCAGGTAGAAGAGGTTATTAAAGACCTCTCCAACACGTCAGGAGTTTAAAGCACTGTAGCTATAACCTTCTCTTTAACATATAATGCTTTAACTCTGCTTCATCAGGTGACAGATCCAAAACAGAATGAAAACAAGCACATTACCATTTCAGTAATTCATTTAGAATAATTTCAAATTATCGGATATGCAAGTTTATACTAACATAAATTCATCTTTACTCTTTCCAACCTAAAAAGAGAAAAATCCATTCTTCACATATGCTGATACATTTTATAAGAGGGAGGATAGCTAGCAGTTTCAGTAAAAGTTTGATTGATCCATTAAAATTGATTAGCGTAGCCTTTAGGATTATTTTTAGAAATTACAATTTTTATAGTAAATAAATGAATACAAGCATTCTATCATGAAAGCATATATAGCTGAACTTCAAAGTTCAGCGATGCTTTACAAAGGTAGATTACTAGCCTGCAAATACTACACTGAGGCACTTTGTTGATTTAAAATATAGCTATATACTTAGGAGTGTAAACTTCTTAGAAGCAAACTCGGAAGTTACTTTTATAACTCTTAGGTTCTTTTTAAAAGATAGCATACACAAGTACTAAAGAAACTCCGCAGCATACTTATATAATTACTAAGCCCCCACAATGAAGAATAAAATAAGTCCTTAATATTTATGACTTCTTGCTGAAGAAACTTAACTTTCAACGGGCATTATTCATGTTCCCTGAAAACTTCTTCCTTTTTCAGTTAAAGTCCTGCAATTTAGCACTGACTTAAGCCTCCATCCGGAACACAGAACTGTAAATTACTATGCTGGGAACATCCTACCAGAACAGGGAAGACAGTACAGAATATATAGTAATAAAAAGCATTAAAGCACTACAGTGAAAGAAAATAAACAACTGTGCTTTGCAGTGCCAGAATACAACTAACAAAACATCAAATTATTCACCCATAACAGTAAAAATATTGTGTTGCCAATGCAGCTTATACACATATATTGCAGGGCTTCAGCTGACATAAACATACCGTCTGCGGATCACACTTTTTCTCTCACCGCTGAAATTACTCTAATAAAAGCTTGTGTAATTTCACAGGTGAGCAGCCCTAGTGAAGGAATTACTGTAAGCAAAAAATCAAGCATAAACAAAGGCCTTTGAGAAAAATCAAGATCCTAGAATATAACTGTATTTTATTTTGAATTTCATTCTATTTCTTTTACGAGAGACTAATTTTTTTTCATATACACTTCTTGGACTATTATAGCTCTCTAAATCACTCTGGTATTGAATCATTCTAATTTTTACTATGTAGAATTAATGACCGCATGTAACAATTATATTTGAAATACAAATGCAAAAACACATGTTCATGATTGATTAGCTTTTCTTTCTTCTCAGAAACAAAACTATTCCTTATACAGAAAAAAAACAACAAAAACTGCCCATCCCAAGAACACTGAGCCACTTTTATACTTTTTACGCAAAATTCCAGAGAAGACCCGTTATTTTAATCACTATTTTAAAATCTTCTGCAGTGAACACAAAGATTTCACAAACAGGTCACATACAAAGCAGCACAAAGTTTATCCTGGAAAGCAGAAACTGCAATAAAAAGATCCTGATCCAAATTAATGCTGCTGCACCTACTGCTATTTAAACAAAATAGAAAAGAATAAATAGTGCCCTCAAACAGTGTGGAAGCTGATCTCCCAATAATGTACAGTTGCCTACCAGTAACTTCAAAGGACAAATAGGAATACCTTTATCAGGATTACAAGATTACAGTGCAAGCTTTGTTGAATTCATCACAGCAATGGTAGAATAGAAACAAAAAGAAGGGCATATATGCAGGCTTTGAAACTACCTATGAAAACCGTCTGTTCTCATCTTAATTAAGCATATGTCATGGTTTAACCCAGCCAGCAGCAAGTACCACACAGATGCCTGCTCATCCTCCACAGACCCTGGGGAATTGGGAACAGAACTAAACAAGTAAAGGTAAGGAGGCTTGTGGATTGAGATAAGAACAATTTAACAATTGAAATACAATTAAATTGAAAATAACAATGATAATTATAATAATAATAGTGATAATAACAATAGTAATAATAATATATGAAGAGACAAATGAGTGATACACAGCAAAACTGCACACCATCCAAAAGGCCCAGCCCACTCCCAGCTAACAATCCCTGCACAGAGAAAGTCCCAAAATTGCAGTCCCAGGAAAGAGAGAAGAGCCTGCAAATCTGAGAGCGAACATTTCCAGATAGAGCCTCACCCACATACTGGGCATAACATATATGATATGAATTGGGTCTCAATCCTAAACCTAAGACTGAATCCTAAACCAGTAATTATGAGCTACTCTCCCTGTGCACCTGCACACTAGCAAAGCATGATGAATTGAAAAGTCCTTGGCTTAATGTAAACATTGCTTGGCAACAACTATAAACATCAGTATGTTTTCAACCTTCTTCTCAGCACAAATCCAAAACATAGCCTCATAGTAGCTACCATGAAGAAAGTTAACTCTATCCCAGCCAAAACCAGAACTATCAAAAAAAATCAAAACAGATACAAAGCAGATTCTCACATTGTCTGAATCTGCAAGAACTTCTTTTTCAACACAAATAATATTACAGCAGTTGAGGTTCTGGCTTGAAATTCTTATAAAAAACATTATATATTGTTAACGAAACATTTTCCATACTGTTTTGTTCTCCATAATCTTATGAACTCTCCTCAATTACAAAGTATAAAATGTTCAATAGGATCCATCTGTTCTACCAGAATACTTTGTATTGGAAATTATGAATCAAAAAATAACAGTAGAAGCAAGTAATTTGCAGACCTTACTTTTCCAAATTGTTCATTTATAGTATAATAGTCTGATATCTAAGACAAGCCATCTATTAATTTTCCTCCTCTTCAGATTACCTACCAATTATATTACTTTACAATTACCCTGTATATATATATAAGGTAAGAACAAGAAAGCTACAGAAATAAAATAAAACAAACACAATACTTATAATGACCATACCTAGTAATAAGAACCGCATTATCATGGTGGGCAATCCCATTTTCTGGAATGGTGTTTCCATCACTTTGGTGGGAGAGAATGGATTTCTGCCACTTACAGAAGCTATCGAGGGACTTGTCTGCATGGTGGTTTATCTCCAAGTTTGGCTGCAATACAACATGCATACCAGAAATGTTCCAAACAAATTACTAAGGTCAGTTGTTAAGTCTTTTGAAAACTATAATGGGACTATAATTAGAAGCAGCGGTTTCTAGGAATAACCTCTTCTTGCCAAATTTTATCTGTGTAAAATCTGACCCCAAGTTCAGCTGTGTATTACTGAACATGCATTCTTTCTGCTCCAACTTTAATAATGATTATGTCAACACAAAAAAAAACAGAATATCAAAAATATAGATCTAAAAATAAAACTGACATCCCCAAAGGTTTATGAATATTCACCTGAAGTAAGAATATGTATCTTGGAGATGATACATGAGGAATATTCCTTTGAACTGTTTCATCTTGATTAAAGTAGTGAAAGATTACAAGGTACGTTTTGTACTGAGATGCAGCCACTTCAAGCAATAATTAAATGAAATCTACATTTCACAATAGCGTAACTAGTCTTTCAGGGATATAAAGCTTAGCGCAACAGCTCTTACCTGATCTTCAGTGAGGACAATTAAACGTGTCACTATAATATTCACAACGTTTCCTAGACTGGAATCACGATAAAGTTTGGCAACCTGACCTCCAGAAAAAAAGAAAAGGCACAAAGTCAGACAAGAAACACTATTTGTTTCCTAAATTGTTAAAAGCGAACTTATTTTCTCGCTCTATGTAATTTCATTATGTTAATTATCAATCATTATAACATGAATAAGCGCTATTTTTGGATCAAAAAAATGACCATTCAGTAAATCTAACTTCTTGGGTCACACTTTTCAATCAAAACTATTTATATTTTGTTTCATAATTCATCCACAAGGAGCATTTAGACTGTTAACTTAAACAGAACTGTATAAGGTAAATGTAATCATATTAATTTAAAATTAAAGTGAAAAAACTTCAAAGTGATCACAGCTTACTTCTAGACAGAAACAATACCACATTTTTCCCACGATGCTAATATTTGCCATATTTCAATTATTAATTTCTGCAACCTGATTCATATTGTAAAGCACTATTCATGCCAATAAATAAGTACAGTTTCTTTATCGTTTCAGTACACACACATTGATATGAACACAGAGAGGGATGAAACTTACAATATTCATTACACTCAAAATGTAGTGTTCAATGTCTTTGCGACCATGATATCCCACCATCATTTTGTCTGCTACTACCAGGGTCTCCACAAACCGTTCAAGGCTTACAGATCTCTTCTGCCGACTATGACTACTTAATGTGCCATTGACTGGAAGTGAAGCTGGAAAAGCAGATGCATCACTCATCCACCAAGGTCTACCACTTCTTGTGAGGTCTTCTAGGAACCAAAATAATTACACATTTCAGAGGGGTCAGTAGTAAAACTCATTCAAATGCAGCTGTTTTATGCTGCGATTACCATCTTCAGGCTTCTAAAAAGAAGTCTTTCTTGAAGGAAAGAAAAATTAAATTTGTTATCTAAGGGGTTTTTTTTTAAATTCCTTATATAATGGAAAACCAACTTTGAGTTCTAACATTCTCAACTCTCTTTAACTTGACTCAGGATAATAATCTTATCTTAATGGATTGATTCTGCACATCTGTGTTAACACTGAGGATTAGTTACAATTAACCACATTCACACTTCAGAATTTTAAGGATAAGAACAAGACAGTTATAACATTTGGAAAAAAATACTGGAAACCAAAAATTCAAATTTAAGGTAAAAGGCATCAAAATTTACTTAAGGAAATAAAAACTATAAGGCACAAAAAAACACTTTTTCCCTTCTGTAAAACTGTAATTACTAGGCAATTACGTTTACATGCCTAGCAGTTTTCAGGCCAAATAAATTAAAAAATTCATTTTCTCTTCAGAAAGCTATCAGATTATGTTTTATCTGCCTCATGAATTAACTATAATGGGAAATTCAAAATGTCTTGACATGGGATAATTGCTATCATTATTTTCAACACTAATTCTAATTCAAATACATTGACTCTTTTACTTGTTTTATGTAAATATACAGAAAAAATACTTTCTGCATGCAAGAAGTTCATTATTAAAAATCCAAAGAGCCATAATTATCAGCAAAACAAACACTACAAATTTACTTTGAATTTGAATTCCTGTCCTCAGGACAAAATTGAACCTGCCCTTCCCTGAAAACTGGCATTTTTGTGTGTGTTAAATACACCTTTTCCACAAAGGTCCACACAGATCTCAACCTTAAATTTATCAACGTATATTATTAGTCTGGCTCTACCTAAGCAAGATTTCGAAGTATCTAAGGTATTCTTGCTAGTTATGGATGAGCATAAGAATGTTAATGGTTAGATGCATTTATAATCGTCTGAATAAGACTGCTCAAGTGCACAATTTCTGAGATGCATGCTTACTTCTACTAAAATGAGTACAGCTAAGGATGAGTTGGGATAGGACCAGTACCTTCTGTGAAAAAGCAATGCTTCATGCAATTCAACTAAGCATGCTATTTTCAAAGAGCAATACCTACACTACAAAGAAGGTATGTTCAGGTCAAAACCATGAATACAAAGTTTCAGCATTCCCACTGTTGCAGTGTTATGTAATTTTTCCAGCCACAGTGATGGCTTTAAAAGGTGCATATTTCATAACAAGGCAAAAAATGAAAATTAATCTGGTAGTTGAAAAAAGGCCAGTAAAAAAATTGTCCTCTTGCTGCAATGGGTGTAATCCATTCTAAAAAACTGTACCAAGTATTAAAGCCTGTTGAGGATACTATAATAAATACTAGGCTTTGTAGGAAATTCAAAGTTGCTTTAAATGTTCAATGACTTTCAACTCACTTAAGCAGTGATTTACGAATATCTGGAATTTTCTGAAGATTCTGTACTGAAATTTTTGGAAATCCACTCTTTATTTTCAAGTAACAAACGGTGATGTTTGAGGGTTTCTGATGCTCTCAGAGTGCTAAAAGTTCTTTAGAAATGCAATATTGCTTTCACATTAATTTTTTTTCACTCAAAGATGCAAATCTATTCTAAACATTTGAAAACTGATGAGCTCATGCAGAAAACTTTCAGAGAAAAAAATAAAATATTATTTTGGGCTCATCTTGATAGCGTCTTTCAAACAAAGAAGTCAGAAGACTTCAGAAAAACAAACATTTATCCTTTTCTCATTGAGAAGCCTAGGCTTCAGCTGGTCTCAAAGTAATGGGAAAACTGGAAACAATCCTAAGTACTTAGGCTTACACTCCAGGACCTACCTATGCTTATGCTGTTTTACTTTAAAAACACCAAGTAATGCCAACTTAATTTTCTTTTAAAAGCTAAAATGTGTCAATAAAAGTTTGCAATATATTTAACAAAAATAGTTCTGTGGCAAGTTATGGCGGTTTTCCACCATATCCCTAGATTAAAAATGAAAACAATTAAACTACATTAACATCTAATACCACTATTGGGAAGTGAAAAAAAGCAAAAATAGGAAAAAAACCCTACAGAAAAACACTGTAATTAACCCCAAATAGTGATTACAAAAGCAGGGAATTAGATTTTAAATTGCAGCTGAAAAAAAATCCAAACGTGTGTAGGTGTGGAGTTCACAACTATTGTACCCAAATTTTCCTAAGTCAGTCCTCTAAAGATGTTAGGTAGCAGGTGAAAGTAGAGAGGGAGGAGAGAACACAAAACAGGAAAAGATCTCAAAACGTAACAGAAAGCTATTTATGTAAGATGCAGCTGTAAGAACATTTTGAAGTGAAACCTGCTGGGTTTTTTTCTTACTAATTTAACAGCATCATTTAATGCATATATAAGCATTTTTTCATTTTAGAATACACCAACTGTACAGTCTGGCATAAGTAAAACCACTACACCAGGCAGCATATAGCAGAGCCACCCCTAAATAATCTGCCACTCTGCAGCTTTCCTATGTCAGCTTTTGTTGTTTCTCAGTCCTATCCAAACACAGCATTCTGCAGGATAACCTGGTGGCCTCAAATCCCACTGAAGCAATTGGAATTTGACAGTGATCAACTTCTAACCAAGGCATTAATGATTTCAGCTATATTTAATAAAACACAGTAAACTTGGTGACAATACATACACGAGACAGTAATTTAACATTTTTTTCTTTTTTAAACATTCATATGTCTAACTGCTTAAAATCTAATTTGCGTTATGAAAATCTATCCCATGTTCTTATCTGAACCTCCCTGCCTCTCCAATTATTCTGTACTAGCCATCATAATGCTACAATCTCCTACGAGGTAGTCCACCACTTCCTTAGCCCAACCAATTCTGATTATCCTTTTACCAAATTCTCCACCTACCAATTTCTATCAATTATTGCCGTTTTTCTCAGAAACGTCAGAAATAACACTCCCTTTGTCTCTATCATCTCTTCAAAATCCTGACCACTTTCCTGATACAGAACAGGTATACAATAAATTTAGGTCTAGATTACACAGTAGGGGAAACGTGCCAGACTGTTGAATAATGACACAGCTGCACAAGCAGATTCCTCTCAGCATATTATACTGGCAAAACTGTTCTGAAGGTAAAGCTAAAAATCAGTCTCCAGACAAAATAAATTATATACTACCAAAAGGCAGCTACAGATTTGTTACGACTACATTTTCAAACACAAAATTGTATTGCTCAAAACTTCCAAAACCAGTCAAATGCCCTGAAGATTACTGTAAACCTGGCTCTAGTCATACAGCTTGAAAGCTGTGAAACTGAAAATTCATATTTTGTTTTACTTTTTAGATATTCTGAGGATACTTTGGATGCCATGTCACTTTGGGACAAAGCTGCAACAGCACTCAGAAAACTAGTTTAAAAGGTTTTGATACCCATAAGGGGAACATTAAATCAGCACATCATCTGGAAAAACCTTAAGAGTTTTGGGGGAGAACAATTTTTTTTTAAAGTTTTCAGGTAGTGGAATACAGTATACAGAACAACAGGAAACTGAGAAACTGTGATTAATGAGTCTGACAGTAGTCTCAGGCTTGTAAAAAGCAGTGCTTTAGTGTTTAAGTAATTAAGGACTGCAGGATGTGACAGATATGAAATTTCAGGAAATGCAAAGGAGCTTACGAGGACAAAGGCAGCAACAAATATGTAGAGGAATGAATGCTAAAGATTAGTGCATGTTTCACAAAAAATGCACACAAGCTGCATAGCTCTGATCAACCTATGATCCATACAACAGACACCACCAGAACGACTGAATGTACCATGACCAAACTAGCTGCCACTGCTTCATCTTCACCTGGAGAAGACTGATTTTCTAAGCATTAATCCAGAAGATAACATCTAACAGAGGCCAATATCCTCTCTTTTTCTAGGGATAAAATAACGGTAAAAATTGTATCATCCTACACTTCATAACCCTTCCACTTATTTCTAGAGGCTTTAGTGACAGCTTTCCTACAAAATGAACATACATTAGTACACTTACTTTACAATCAGTTAGCTGGCAGTGATAGTTAGATTTGTTNAGGAAAAGATCTCAAAACGTAACAGAAAGCTATTTATGTAAGATGCAGCTGTAAGAACATTTTGAAGTGAAACCTGCTGGGTTTTTTTCTTACTAATTTAACAGCATCATTTAATGCATATATAAGCATTTTTTCATTTTAGAATACACCAACTGTACAGTCTGGCATAAGTAAAACCACTACACCAGGCAGCATATAGCAGAGCCACCCCTAAATAATCTGCCACTCTGCAGCTTTCCTATGTCAGCTTTTGTTGTTTCTCAGTCCTATCCAAACACAGCATTCTGCAGGATAACCTGGTGGCCTCAAATCCCACTGAAGCAATTGGAATTTGACAGTGATCAACTTCTAACCAAGGCATTAATGATTTCAGCTATATTTAATAAAACACAGTAAACTTGGTGACAATACATACACGAGACAGTAATTTAACATTTTTTTCTTTTTTAAACATTCATATGTCTAACTGCTTAAAATCTAATTTGCGTTATGAAAATCTATCCCATGTTCTTATCTGAACCTCCCTGCCTCTCCAATTATTCTGTACTAGCCATCATAATGCTACAATCTCCTACGAGGTCATCTCTGAGTAAGGGTGAGGTATTTCTTGACATTGGTCTCTGGCGGAGAAAAGCCTGTGTTGGTGGTATCACCCACTCAGTACAAATTTCCCTCCTTTGCATGTTGAGACACTGGTTTTGGCAAGAGTGCCCAAGCATGGGGA
>VZTO01026254.1:5922-40675 GCA_013400615.1 Syrrhaptes paradoxus | reverse complement strand
ATTAGTGCATGTTTCACAAAAAATGCACACAAGCTGCATAGCTCTGATCAACCTATGATCCATACAACAGACACCACCAGAACGACTGAATGTACCATGACCAAACTAGCTGCCACTGCTTCATCTTCACCTGGAGAAGACTGATTTTCTAAGCATTAATCCAGAAGATAACATCTAACAGAGGCCAATATCCTCTCTTTTTCTAGGGATAAAATAACGGTAAAAATGGTATCCTCCTACACTTCATAACCCTTCCACTTATTTCTAGAGGCTTTAGTGACAGCTTTCCTACAAAATGAACATACATTAGTACACTTACTTTACAATCAGTTAGCTGGCAGTGATAGTTAGATTTGTTTTGCGATATTAGAAGCACATAGATGGAATAATGCTTCCAAAATAAAAGAGAAGTTACATACATTAAGTCTGACACACAGTTAACTGAAACAGGAAAAACTGTCTCCCAGGCATGGGCCTTTGTGGACAATCTGTACTGTAAGTTTAGTCAGCTGGTGCCAGTAAAAGTTACAATCTCCAGAAGAAGCTGAAGTAAGTCACCTCAATGAATAGTGATATTATTTTATTTTGAGTATTTTACAGCCTTCCCTGTGCACTATATCTCATGGAATACAACTGTCAAGGACTGAACTTTCAAGAACAAGCTATTTCTGAGATATGAACAAATGATAAGGTTAAAACATTTTTATATTATATCAAAACTCCATTATTTTAGTGCTCTAAAATAACTTGCCAGATTTACCCCATGCTGTCTCAAATAAGTTAGCTTTCAGCTTCAATTTAAGCAAGTGAAAATGAAAGAGTAGTTGGAAAAGTGTATTTGTGGAAATTAAAACTGCTTTACAAGAGAAATATCTCTCAATCAAAGCGATGTAATCCTTCCCGTAAGGCACCTATAAATCGCATATCTGACTCTTATGGAATAACGTTAAACAACTGAACCAAAAGCCAGTATCTAAATGCCATAAACCTCCACGAACAAGAAAGATGGGCGCTCCAGTTCCAAATGTATTACTAAGCGTAATACTAACACATTTATTGCATGTCAAGTTTCGTCAAATTAAGTGAAACACTTACTAATCATTGAGCTGTAATACTTAGTCACTCAATCATGCTTTCCAGTTGGGGAACAAAGTACATTTATAGCACATTCTGAGGAAGTCTGTGCTCATTACTATCACTACACTACACAGGCATAAAACAAGACTTACTCCCATTGTCTCAGTTTTTGAAAGACACTATACTCTCTATCTGAATATGAAAAAAAAGCAAAATTACTTTTCAACAGGGCACACTGCATCACCCAAAAGGAAGATTCCCATTGCTACATTACATGTGAACCAAGCAAGATTTAAAAACTTTAAAATCTTATGTTATAAATTTTTGAAAAGGAATTATATTCACACTCATTTACCTGAAACTCCACAGTGACTGTGATCATAGAGATGTTGCCGGTGCATGGTAGATTTTTTGTATATAACATGAGGATGACCATTCTCATAATTAAAGTTACTAGAATCTTCTGTAATATTCCTTAAAGGCTCAATAAAATATTCTTCATCTTCTGTAGCAATGACTCCATGCTTGAAGAAGAAAATAAGAAAATAAAAACTTGCAAAAGATACTATAAAACTCCTATTAAAAAGCTTAACTTTAAAAAATATTTCACTATCATTTATCTCTGTGAAGAAATCCACAACTATAGGCTAACACAGAAAACAATGCACGAGCAAGGACTCCATTGATTTTATGGGCAGCAGGAATAGGTGTCTCTAACACTACGAGAAAAGAATAAAAATATCATTGCCCTATTTCTGGAGTTCTTTGCCATCATTTTGGTGGCTGTGGTAAGAAAGCAAGAAATATTCTCAGTGTATGACAAATAATCTCTTCACACAGATATTCCAAAATTATACAATTCATATCCATTGAAAGCAACGCCAAGCCAAAATGGCCTTGCTCAAATGGTAAGACCAGTATCCCTCTATGATGCCATACCAGTAGATGCTTAAAGCCACATACTGCATAAAAGAAAAAGAGCATGAAGGATTAATTTTTCAACATATGTTTAAGGGAAATCATTCAGCATTTTACATTTAGATGCTTAATTCCAAAAATGAGCTAGTTATTAAAATCAAATCATTAATATTAACATACGATACACTATCTACAAGCATTTAGTAGACTCAAAAAGTCTTGCCACAAATCTACCAAATCCGAGTTGTTACAGACTGTGCACTAGACCTCATTCTCCACAACAAATTAACATTTTTCTCCTCATACTGCAGTGTAGAATAGTAAATATCCTATTCTCATAATTTCACATTTGTTAACTCAGCATCTTGCAAACAGGAAGTGGTTTATGGAAGAAAGGGGAGATTTCAGGACTGCTACACAATTTCCTGAGCAACTAAAACTGAACATTAGCAGAAAACACAGCAGGCATCCTGTTACACAGAGAAATATTGAGGAATAAGCCCTGACAGACTCCTACACCTATATTTGCTAAATAAATTCTGGTACCTGTGTCTAGAAAATTTTGAATGTATGAATTTTCTATACCAGGAGAAAGAGCTATTCATCAGGTAGAAGGAGAACATCTGCACTCACATCCTGATTTGATGAATCACAAATTTCTACCACACCTATAATCTGTAAAGCAAGTACTATGAGCTTTTTTCAAAGGGGTTGTTTTTTTCCTCCAGTAAGACCCCTATGACCAGCCAGAAGACCACCTGCTCCATATCTGCACTAAATCCTAAAGCTATTTCACACAGAGTTTGGTCAAAGCTCTCATTCTGCTGCTGTTTTGTACATCAAATGTCTGCAGTTCTTCACTCCTGGAATAACTGGATGTCAGTAACAACATAAAACTTAAAAAATAAAAAATCCTGTGTAACACATCAGAAAGAACAGTGTTTTCCAAATATAACTCTATTATATGTTTCAAAAAAAATATAAACAAACACACTGCAGCTTTCAATTACACATTCCTTACACAGCAACTATAACTCTAAGTGTTCCTCTTCAGTGGTATTTTTCATTATGAACTCAATTTTTCACTCATGAAGGTAACATCAGGGTCTATATTAACCTAGAAGATGCTGGTATCAAATTTCTCTCACAATGCCTTCTTGTTACTTGGAGTCTAAGATTTTACTAGAAAATAAATCATTTACTGGTACACTGCTGCTTAAATAGCATTGAAAATATAGACCAAATTGTAACTGGCTTTGCCAGATGTGCAGAAAGAACCTTCACAGACTGGACTGCATCCAGTCTGGACGTCAGACATCTAGGTTCAAGAGAATTCTGAGCCATTATAAGCTCTGGTATTGCGTTCCCACAGGAAGACAGTCCTGCAGAGCAGTTCTGGACAACACTATCAGGCTGTCTGCTTCACGCCAAGTCTGAGGAGACAGAGCTGCCATCCAACCTACGGCTCTCCTCTGCAACAGCACGGGTCTTAACCTAAATATGATTACTCCAGAGCATACATCTTTCATGTCTATACTCAAGTCCACTTAGGTTAACAAGCCTAAGCATGAATGAAACATTTATCAGATACTGAAACTGATAGCTTCAAGCAGTGAGATTACCTCAGTGGGCGTGCATTAATTCAGATGTCATAAACAACGCTTAACTGCAGCAAATTGCATATTTGCAGGAGCAAATACACAAAACCTATTATGACTGTCTGCAAAGTATGATCCTAGTTCCTTCAGGTACCAGCAGCAAAAAAGGTCAGGAGAGTATCACTAACTTTTCCTATGCCTAGTTGACATTTGATCTCATCTGCCCAAGCACTATAGTGGTTTAAGAAATGAGAGATTTTAATAACATTTAGTTGAGGAACTGCAAATAAATTTTAATTTACAGCTACAACCAGGTAGGTTGTAGGTAGGTGACCATGCATGCAGTCAGTTGCTAGCCAGCCAAGTGACTTGATAAACACTGGAAAGACATTTTCCCTGCATATGCCCTTCACATAAACCCAGCATACATATATCATTTTAAACCTAACATATTCAATTCTGCTTGCAAACAAAACTGTTCTTCCAATATTAAACTGATGCGAGTGGTCTTGTTGAATCGAAGTCACTGACTTTTTAAGAAGTACTCTGAATCCTGTATATGTAAAGTACCTATGTCATTGACAACCAGCATTTATTCTGAGTTTAGAAAACTCATGTGGCTAGAGATTATATATGCACTGTATAGGCATATCCATTGTATATGCATTCACCAATGTCTGATTAATAAATAGTGGGAATTATGCCATTATCTCCAAACCAACATTCTAAACCCCTGTTCTGGCTTACAATCTACTATTTGAGCAAAACATAATTTCATTTGAAAAAGGAGATTGAAATAATGCCTTTTTAAAGCATTAAAAGGAATTACCATTATCTTTTTTGTTCTGCTATTGTGTTCGAACGGTTTCTAAATTAAACTTCCGCTCCAAAGCATAAGAAACATAATTAAGATATAAGAATGACCAGCAAAAGGTTTTGACAAAATACCATGAATTTAAGAAACAAGCTGAATGCCCCAAGTAGGTTACTAGAAGCAACATTCCCAAGATTATCTAAAACAGATTGTTTGAGGTCCTGTGTTATCCAATCCCACTACAGACTGCCAACTCCTGCTAGCATGTATAAGGTCTTGATCCAGCAGTTTGACATGCTCACACAAATCTGTGAATCCACATGGAGCTCCCCTGTATTCGCAAAATGAACCTTCTTCTGTCAGGCTGCCCAGCTGGTGCCTTAAACTCCTTCAGATGGGGGATGTCCATCAGTTGCAGAAGCAAACAGTTATAGAAGACAAGTGAATGCCTTTTCCACACAGTACTAGTGTTTTACAATTTCTCCATGCCTTGAACCTCCTCTGGATTTTATACTTTCAATTTTTAATATGAAGTAGTAGTAACGGAAACTTCTGAAAAAGTGTCAGCATTGCTCAGCTTGACCGCAGCTGGCTATACACTTCAGGGTGGTTTTATGACTGAGGAAAATGATTGCATTAGCTTTCTGTGTTCTTAAAGATGAAAAAAAGTAACCTGGCCTGAGACAGTACATCATGGAATCTAACAAGACACCTTAAAACTAAGGCAGTGACAGCTTATACGTAATTTTCTGAATACTAAGTCTATACTGCAAATACATATTAGTACCAAAGAGAACTGCAAAGACACTGATCTACAGCATTAAATCCTTTTCAATATAATTTCTGATATTTATAAATTATTCTATAAATTATACATTATTTTACATACAATTCAAAAATACCATACTATATGCAATTTATAATCTACAATATAAAGTAGATGCATTCTTCGTGGCAGAAGCAGCTTTCCAATGAAGTAATTTAAGAAGAATACGATTAATTTCTACAGATACAAATTCAGGAACAGATGAGACAAACATGAACTCCTCCAGCAAAATAATTCCCCCTTTATCCAAGTAAGGTTCCACTTTTACCCACAGCCTACTTCTTGTGCTTTATCATTTCTGCTTGGATAGAGACATCTGTGCTACCCAGCACAAATATTACTCAGTGTATGGAACTTTGCATGCCATGGAAATACCTGGCCTTTTACATTAAACATTTCCTTATAACCACAGTAGCCTCAAAATGTGATTTAACTTTCCTAATAATAATCACTTGCTACACATTTTAAAGTATTTCCCACTACTTCTCATTCTTCTCAAAATGAGAAAATACACTACTGTGGAAAACTTGTTTGAGCACTCAGTTAGGAGCTTTGACACCTGGCAGAGGACAGATACGGGTCAGAATACAAAGAGTTTGGTTCCTGCTCATTCCTACTATGAGTTCCAAAACTTTTCCTCTTTAAGACTTCCTCCCCTCAGAATTAGACAAACTAACTTCCCTTGAGCTGAAGTTCTTCTCTCTTCAGCCAGTATACCACTGTTTCTTCTCCTTTCCTGCAGTATGACATACTCTGCTTAGGCAATGCCTCATCCTTGTTGCCTTGCACTCAACATCCAAAGGCCCCAAAATGCTGCTCATTGCAGGCTCTTTCATGACAAGGCAAAATTTGCAATGCATCCACAAATGTAACACCCACTAAGTAGGAGTTCAGAAGCCAGCAAGCCTGCTGGACAAGACCTTCAATTTCCTCACATGACTGCTCACTCGATTATAGAGCTTTCGTCATAACTTCAGACAATTTTTAGCACAATCAGGGCCCAGCAGATGGAAACTGCTGGAATGAAACTTCAGTAAGTAGCAGCCTGTAATTCTGGCATACTTGGTAATGAGAAATATAGAGGGAGAGGCTGAAACAGGAAACAGTGACGGGGAAATGAACTGACTGCTCATCACTTTTATTATAACGAAATGAGAGAAAGCCTTTCTTGCACTAGAACTCATCTCAGATATTACAAGTGTTCTTCAAAGTCATAAAACTTAGGTTAATTATATTATGGTCTCACCTGACCACCCTGAATAACTGAACAGAATAACTCAACACATTGATTAAGGGGAAGAAATTTGACTCATGTGGCAATACTGGAGCCTAATAGGACAACTGGAATAAACTGAATGCTCAGATTTTGCTTGTGAGCAACACTCATTGTTAAAGATCCCTACATTTTAGAGTTAAACTTAAAACAACTGGCTTTGAGACAGATGTTCATCAAGGACTTTGCAGAATGTGACTGGTAGTCTCTTACAGAGCAACAATCAGACTGGAAAATACAACTAATGCCTTACACAGGACATATTCTGAACTATCACTAAGTGTAAAACAAGTAATATTGTCTTCAGTATTCACTGACGATTGCTTTACTAGACATGTTCTAACCAGTAGCTGTAAAACAAAATACTTGTCAGTAGGAATTATCTTTTTAAAATAACTCTGTGGTGTGTTTATCTGAAAGGAGTGGTAACTCCCATACTCCGTGCTCTGAAAGGCTCTGCCAATACAGGACGACAGAGGAGTTCCTGTACCACAGAGGATGATACTGAGCCGAGCCTACTGCTGCATCCTCTGCAGGATTCCTGCCCCTCTGAGAAAGAGCCTTGTGTCACCACTGCTGCTGCTGCTTCTGGCACACGGCAGGAGGCTCACATCCTTGTGAGTAGGCCTTTCTACGGACACCTGACACTCAAGTAAGAGCCGTGACCATGAAGAACTCAAGAGTGCCAGTTGTGGTGTGCCCAGAGGGTGGATTAAGGCTCCCTTATTACCTGGAGGAAATACATAAGAGCACTGAAAGCACTGAAGATGATGATTTAACTGGGAAGCAGTCCACACTAAACTTAACTTACTCAGTTAACATACTGACACCTAGAACCACAGAACAAGAGGCAGCTTCGCTCCAGCAAAGCAGTAAGGCTGCAGGCAGAGGGAAAATGCAGCAATGAGAATGTTAAATGTGACCTCAGGGTGTAAGGCACAGAAGCAAAAAAAAAGATTCCACTTCACCATGAAACCTTCCAGGCTGATAAATTATTTGCAGAAAAGAAGTGTCATGAGGAGCAATAGATGGGCAAAGCTAATAGGAAAACATGGTGTTTTTCGTGTTTCATCCTACTCTTGTTTTCCCAAAATGAAAGGAAAACAAGAGCCAGCTAAGGCAGAAGCAGGTGTTCTTGGCTCACTCACTGGCCAAGGTCAGAGAGGAACTGAAACGGGAGCACCATGGCACTGACTGCAGGCTCCAAGGGGGCAAATCAGTCTGTGCCTCAAATGCAGAAACTCTGGAGACATAGAGGCACACAGCCTCTCTTAAAGAAGTGATTCCTGAAAGCAGGGATTTGGTCTCCACAGTAGTTGGAGCTGAAAAGAACTCAAAAGCAAAATGATTGAGCATATTATTTTAAAAGCTTAAATAACTGTGACAAAAAAATTATATGGGACCTGCAAAACCAAAGCAAAAATTGTACTAAATTCAGACCTGTACGCTACAAGTCCGCATTAAGCAAACTGTAGTACTACGCTCAGTGGAACACCACTCTAAACTATACTTCTCTTAAAGTGTTCACTTACCACTGGAAATCCCCCTTAAATTATTTTTCCTCAAGAGTACTCCAAAATGTTAACCTAGACTGTATCAGAGATATCACAAGTATATGGGTTTAATACAACCTATCTAGGTCTGAAGCAGGTAGCTTTTGTCTGTAAATAACATACCAAGATGCCTTATTCAATAGCATTTCTAAGGATAAATAGGAATTAGTTTAGCAAAATTTTTTTCCTTAGGAATAGACAGATCTAACTAATTGCTAACAAGAAGATTGACCGATGTTCTACTGTAATTAAAACCAGAATGAATAACCATAATATATACATATATTTTTACTAGAGAAATTACTGGCTCTTGATTTAGTATCTCCTAGTCGTGCCCTTTGATTTTAGTATCCTGTTACTCAATACTCTTTCTTCATTTTTTGTATTTGTTTTCTAATTTCTGCTGGGAATAAAAGCAGCTTTTTCACATGCAAATATTACCGTCATGCAATCAAGAGATCAACAGTAAAAGAAGAGAGTAAAAGAAATGAGAATTTCTAATCCTACTTTTAAATGCAACTGTTTGCAATCTGCAAACAATTTTTTTTTAAAATTAAATTATTACTTTATGATGCTGGTACTTGCAAAGGATCTACTTTCGTCTTCACTCTTTGAATTTACAGCAATTATGACCTCTAAACCATGCAATTCCTCTTCTCTGTTATTTACACAAAGTTTCTAAACCCAAATTCTCAAAGACAGCAAGTGGATGTTCAGTTCAGTCAATCTCTCTGGAGACATTCAGCATCCTAAAGGATACACTATTTCCTCTTCCCTGCCCCTTGCTTGAGCTTGCAACATTTTTATAACCTGTAAGCATCTCAGGACAGACCTAATCTTGCAGCCCTAGTGCAGACACTGTAAACACTGAAAACATTGCCTGCTAAAGGACTACAGAACTGGGTCTTAGTACTTACAATTAAGCTTGAAAAACTGATGACTACTTTTCCCCAGGACCCAGATCAGGTTTTAGGGGTTTTCTGCACCTTCCTGTCTGCTTGCTTCCCGCAGGGACTCAAAAAACTGAAAGATATGCCAATTAAGTTCTTCTGTAATTTAAAAGGGACAAGCACACTATTATACTGGAACGTGTAATGGGCACTTACCAGACCATTGCAGTTGCTCAAGGCCACTTTAGTTGTACCGTGTTGGTCTTGCAAATTTCCTGTGTAATGACAGTGGTCTAAAAAATCATGCTTCCATTGCGGTCCATCTTTCCCCCAGTATTCTACTGTAAAATGTCTGGACACCAAATCTGTGTTGAGAGTCAGGTTTAAATGAAAGTGCTTGCCATAGGCAGAAAGTTTAAAAAATAATTTAGATGCTGCCAGTTCTTGGTCATAAGGGTCTGTGCTCCTCCTCCTTCTTGAGGGCTTAGCATTTTTCACAGTAAAGCTGAGGAAGGCTCCATTTTGATCAACCCTTACTGGGATTGTTAGTTGGTAGTGTTCAAGGTAAGACAGGAATTCCTCTTTGTAATCACAAGGTAAGACAGTCCAGGAAGTGGGCATGGAAGAGAAGAAAATATAACAGGAAACAACAAGTAGTAGTATCAACATAAACCATACTTGGCTAAATCTCATCACTCTCATGAGTAAAAGTAATTTTCAGGTAAACACAAGATGTAGTGTTTTACTAAATAAAACAAAATGCTATTTTATTTCTTTTTAAGTAAAAAAAAAAAGTGTTCAGTTTCCTATTAATTTTATGTCACTGGAAATACAAAAGTTTTTAACTACAACTCTTTTCCTATTTACCCAAAATTTGTAAACCTTTGGGGCTAAATTCTAACCTAAGAAGGACACATTCTTCCCAGTGATACCACTCAAAGACAAAAGCTATTAGATCCACCTGCAAGAATAAAAACAGCAGTAATGAAAAGCATTATATTGTAAAAACATGTAAATGTCTCTTCATTTCATTAAAAACCTTATGAACGTGAATGGATCAAAGTAGGATTAGCTCCTTACTTCCTACTCTAAGAACATGTTAATGGTGTCATAGCAAGTCTCTAAACTCATAGCAAGTACATTTTTACTAGATTTAATTTGCAAAGCTTTCCTAAAGTTGAAAGTAGACAGAAATAAATTAAAATAAAAATGTAATCATATTTGTTGTATTTAAAGCTCCATGACAATGAATCATGACAAAACTAAGAGCAGAGCCTGTACGATCTCACAAATTATATAAAACAAATTACCCAAATGCAATGCAAAAATAGATGCTTCTTGTCAGCTACACAGGTTAGACCCCTACCTTGAGAACTATATGAAAGCCTGTTGTCACTGTGAAATTCCGATGAAACCATGACTAGGCTCAAAATCCATGGCCACGTCTTCCAAAAAATTTCCATAATTTAGAAAAACAGAAAGCTCTTTTTTTCTTTTCTCCTTGGAGAGCTATGTGTGTGCTATAGAGCTAACTCCACTCCAGAATCGCACCATAACAGGTTTATTTATTTTATGCTACTTCCAAATTAACTATTGGATGTTCCACTTTTTGACAGGTATTCTTTTCCAACAGCCTGTACTTTCTTCTATATCTGCAGTCATTTTCTCAATTCAGAATAAGTATTTGTAAGATTCCTGAAGATATCAGTAAGATGTTAAACTGGGTAGTTACTCAACTTGCTCCATTTCTTCTCCTGAAAAACAAAACAAAAAGAGTCAAGGCAAATTCTTTCTACTAAAACAGATCTATACTGCAAAACACTAAGCCATCACAAGGAACTACACAATCTATGCAATGTAACATTTTGAAATAATATTCAATTATTATCATATTTACAGTCCACGGTCACAGTCTTACAAAAACCATGAATTACCATTAACCTTGAACAGCAGATCCATACAGCTTACAACGCACATGTCAACTTTACGTCACATAGGCATAAGAATTCATAAAATAAAAGTTTCTTGTTGCCCAAATACTGTGTTCAGACCTGTTCCAGCTACAATCAATGCTATGCACTCACGGGTTCCAGCAGTGAACAACGAGACCAAATACACTGGTAGAACAAAGGAAGAACATGGGAAAAATCCAGAGTACAGTTATCTGATCTTTCTGTAGAATGTATTTTGTTATTACTTGGGCCTGGGTTCTGCTCATGCAGGCAGAATTCTCATTCACTCAAAGGGAATGCTGCACGTTCTAACAGTAAACAACAAATTTCAGTATCTGAAGCTATTCATCATGCAGATTCTAATGTTTCAAATATTTTTGTCCAAAATGTATTGTATATATCTTAACTACAATTTAATGTAGTAGAATATATTTTTATTTTAATTTTGCAGGTCACAGGATTGAGAAAGTCACATTTTACTTCCCTTTTTCTTTTTTTTTTTTTTTNTTTTTTTTTTTTTTTTTTTGCATTTAAGACAGTATTGCAATAATACTAAAAAACAGCTTTAGCTGCGGCCAAGGACTAAAGGAAGATCTATGCAGTCAACTAACACTCAGGTATCATGGGACACCAAAACATGTGTTGTGTCAGCTGGTACTAATCAGTCCTCCTAAGCACCCGCAGCACACCTGTGCAGAGAACAAACTGCGGAGGCAGACAATGGAGAAATAGAATACCTAAGAAGGGTAAACTGTTTAAAAAACTATTTTCAAAAGCGTACATAGTCACTTACACATGCACCAGATAAATTTGTCTTTCTAAAATTCTGGAAACGATTTACAATGTCCATTCAGACAGGTAATACCCTTGCAGCCAGTGGATTATCTGTAAAGGTTAAAGAGTTGTAGCATATCATCTCAAGAGAAATCAACATTATGCAAATCCTATTTACTAATATCACAATGAATACTAGGAAACTTCTTAAGACAATTTGAAATGCGTCTAATTATTACCATGCAAATCTGATCATTCCAATACCTAATTTCTAAATATCTTTCCAGACAGCACACAGGATTTAATCAGGTTTGTAGAGGGAATAAAAGATACTTTGCAAGCATAGCTTGGGTTTAGTAGTAGTTCTTTCTGGGGAAGCATAAGGATTTAGTGATGTCATTCACATGTGGCAATGCCTCAAAATATATTAATAAAATCTCTGCTCTGACCTTCCATGTAAAACCTTTATTTCCCAGCTAATATTTAGTTACAGTTTTTAGACTTTTACAAGCTTCCAAGAAACATAATCAACCCCATACTCCTCAACTACATTTGTACACTAAATAATGTGCCTTATTTCTAATCTGAGAACATCCAGCTTCAAACTTCTGTCACTGCATCTTGCTTTACCCCCATCTGCTAATGACCTGCCTTCTTCTCCTTGCATGGATACTTACAATCTGATACAGGCACCTCTTGACACTTCCTGATAAGCAGCTCAACCCATTTGGTTTACCTCACCCTGTGCAATCCAGTTTCCAGACATCTAATTACTACTGCAGGTTTTTTCCGAATCCTTTCCAGTTTGCCAGCATCCCTCCTCATGCACAGAGACCAGAACTGGACACAGTAGTCCAGCAACAGCTCATTAGGACCATATGTAGAGATAACATGGCCTAACAGCTTTTACTTATCCAAAAAATCATACTGGGGGGCTCACATTCAGCCTGTTAAACTGATAACAAGTTATCCTAACATTAAGATCTCCTGAAACTGCAGTAAGGAGCTAGGTAGCTCAGAATACTGGACATAAACTACAGTGTTCCATTATTTAGACACCAATGGCCCACATGGTGGTCCTTGGTCAACCGTGTCCAACAGTCACCCACATTTAGTGTCTTTTCAGGGGTCTCAGTGAAATGGTCTCCCTGATTCCAAGCTTCACATAAGAAAAATCTCCTTTCACATTAAGCTTGCAATGGAAGCTTCACCAGAATTTTTAACCTCCTTTCTGAAAGCATTATAGCCAGCTTCAGTGCTGGTACAAGCAGACCTTAATGCTCCAAATTAAGGAGTAGTAATGGACACGAAGGACCAAGCACTCGGGTAACTCCAGATACGGTATGAAGTTTGGTAGGAACCTCAAAGCATCCACTGTCTACACCCCTTTTTCTTTCCATCTTCCAAGGTAGCATACATTCAACATTACACTTTTGATTGTTGTCAAGATGACACACTTTGTCAGCTTACAATAATAAATAAATAAATAAATAAACATGGTTGAACTACAGGTTCAGCCACTGGGGCATGTTCCATGTCTGAACCTTTCCCTAAAACCACAGCTCCTGCCCAATTACAAAAGCTCCGCCAAGCAGCAAAGAAAAATTAGATGTTTTTCACAATCCAGGACACCAGTGACAAAGCAGGTGCACGGCGCTGGCGTTCCTGTGGAGGTACCGATGACAAGAGTGGCACTCACTGGTGCCATGAGCTTCCTACCCACCAAAACTCAACAGGGGGAGGGGTGGGGTAGAAGGCCATAAACACATTTTGGGGCTTAAAGTGGATTATGGAGGAGCGACCAGCGAAGCAGCTGGTCACCTTGGGAGCTTCCACCCAGGAAAGGTGCTCTGGGCAACTAAACCATCCCTTAAACTGAAGGTAGCTTAAGTTTCAGGACAGGTGAGGTGCCAATAGACCGCTGTCACAAGAGCATCACCACAAGAGCTGCCCTGCCTGGGGACTACTGCCACGTCCCCCGTTGCTCCCGGGGTCTCCACACCGGGGGTGTCCACCACAGACCCGTCAGGCGACGACAAGGTCTCCCGGCGGCAGCCGAGATGCCGAAACATGCCGCCGCAGCGCCGGCCCACACAGACCAACCGCGGGGTTACGCTCCGGGGCCGCACGGACGGGCTGGGGAGAACGACAAACGTCCCGAGCTCCGCAGCGGGCGGGAAACAGCCCCGCCGCTGCCGGCGGGCGGAGATGGGGGTGTCACCGCGCCCCCCCGCGGCGGTTCGGCCCCCTCGCCGCGTGCGGGGGGGGGTGGAGGGGTGCACGGGCTCCCCCCACCGCCGCGACGTGCCCGCCGCCTTCCCGCCCTTCCTCAGGCCGGGCAGGCGGCGAGGAGCGCGGTGGTGAGGGGCGGCCAGGGGCGGCCGTCCGTCCGCACCGGCAGTACGAGTGGTTGCTAAGGAAATGGGGAGGGCAGGCGGGGGGAGACGGGGCGAGGGGCGTGCATCAATCACACAAATTCAATTACAGGTATCGGGGCTGGCCGTGAAAAGTGTCGCGGGGCTTCAAAAGCCCGGGGATTAGCCGTGCCCCTGGGAGCTCCCCGGGCGACACCGCGACGCGCAGACTGCGCTGGGAAGCGCTCGGTGAAAAGCAACGCGGGGCGGGGGGTGATGGGGACACGTCCGAAGGGAGAGGACGGATCCTTCATCCCCAAGAATTAACCAGAAACCGACGCGTGAAGAATAGAATTGCTGCTCCCCCCGCGCCGATGTACAGCCGGGCCGTCCGCCCCCGCGGGGGGGCACAAGGGGCTACCGCCGTATGAACAACCGGCCCCTCCCCTCCCCCGGCTCCCCGCCGGCCCTGCCGAGGGGTCAGCTGTCATTGCATTAGGGGGGGAGGGGGGAAACATACAAAAAGGCAAACACACCCCCCCCCCAAAAAAAAAAGAAAAAAGAAGAGATTAGAAAAATACATGGCTACACACAGAGCCCAACACATATACATATTCTACACAAACGTCTGCACGCACAAGTAGTTAAAAAAACTAGTACTGAACAAGTTGGAGGTCACAGACACACATCCTTCAAAGAAAATTCAGAAGAAAAAAAAAAAAAAAAAAAGGCCAGCCCTCCTCCCTAGAGAGGCTGAAGGGAAGAGTCTGGTTGCTGTGGTGGAGCTGATCCTAAAGTTAACTTTCAGCAGCCCATTTCCAGACAGCAGCGCTGAATCTATTTGGATAAAACGCGTGTGACCCAGACACTTGGCGTTTGGCCCAAAATCGTTGCACCGGCAGCCCAAATAAAAACAAGAGTCTGACTCTCCCTCTCCTTCTCTCTCTCTCTCTCTCCTCTCTCTTCTCTTTCGTACAACAATGAAAGAAAATAGCGAAGACTAAATCCGCGCACACACCGCCGGCGAGCGAGAGCCCACTCACCTCCTCCCACCAAACAAAGTCCCTTTGAACCCTGGGCGGCTGCGGAGACAGACACACACCGATAAACACGGCTCCGCCGGGGTTAAGAGTCTGGCAAGTCCCAGGAGGCTCGAAGTAAATCAAAACCACACGCTTCCATCTTCCTGACGAGCCCGGCGAGAGCCCGACATCCCCGCCAGCATCGGGCTGCGGGACGGCGGCCGCGCCGACCCCCCGAGCCCCCCGCGCAAAATATGCACTTGTCTGACCGCGGCGGCGGGCACCGCCGGACCCCGCGCGACAAAACGCTGCGGTCCCCAAACTTAAAGCAAGCCGGAATAGCTGTGGGTTGTCGTTCGGGTTTGGGGTCTGCTTTGGTTTTCATCTGTTGATTTTTTTTCCTCCTCCCTCTACCAACGATTTAGTATTAAAAGTATGAAAATCCTAAAAAAAAAGAAAAAAATGGACTATTCGAGACCGTACTTCATAAATCGCTACTCTTTTCGGCTGAAAATCCTCGCACCCCCTTCCCCCATCCTCAAAGGTTTCTCTCTGAAATTACTCCAAATCCACCTCGCCTAATGCAATATAAACCTCCCCCCGCTCCCCAAGCCCTACATGCACCATTATTTGGGACACAAGAAAAGCAAAAAGTTTCATTGAATAGCGTGAAATCTTCCTTACCGTTTTCATCTTCAATTTCTTATATAAAGTAAGTTTCAAACAATAGAGATTGCACAGGACGATTCCCGTATTCCTCTCTCCTTTTCCCCTCTGTGCAAGCAACCATCAGGGTTATATTCTCCAACAGAATAAATTTCTCTAGCCCTCCTAAAATGGGTTTTTAGAAAACGGGCTGGCTTGGCAGGAGGAAGGATGCCATCAGTTCACCCAGCCTATCACCCTGCACATTTTGTCTTTCCAACAAAAAAGAAAAGGGGGGGTGGGGGGAGGAAGGAAGGAAAAACAGGCTTATATTGGGGTGGGGGTGGGTGCCCTCCTCTTGAGCAGCCTCCTCTGTGCAAAATACCATGTGAATATCATCTGGGTTGGGGGGGAGAAGGGGGGGAGCGAGAGGCAGAGAGGGGAGAGAGAGGGGAGGGAGAGGGAAGGCAGGCAGAACAGAAGGACTCAGGAAAGTTTGGTTGAAGTAGCCCCAGACCTCCTCTCGCTGCCGGCCCCCGGCCAAGCCGAGCGCGGCGGCAGCAGGAGCCTTGGCAGCCTCGCCCGGGGGACGGCGCGGAGGACGCTGACGTCAGCCTGCAGATGTGCCCCGGCCCGGCCGCGCGCTCGCGCATGCGCGCCCCGTCACGTGGCGTCGTCGGGGGGGGAAGGGGTACAGTCGGGGTAACGAAAAACGGCGCGGGGGGGGGGGGGGAGGGGGGGGGAAAGGAAAGGGGGGGGGGGGGGGGGGGAAGGGGTACAGTGGGGGTAAGAAAAACCGGCGGGGGGGGGGGGGGGAAGGGGTACAGTGGGGGTAAGAAAAACCGGCGCGGGGGGGGGGGGGGAGGATGGAGGTAGCGTGGCCCGGGGCGGTGCGGCGGCAGCTCAGGGAGGTGCCGCAGGCAGCCGCCGCAGCCCTGTGCAGGCGGCTGGCGCCCAGCTGGGACGCTGCTGGTGGGCGGCGGGCCGAGGCGGCCCCCTCCTCTCTTCTCCCTTCCGCTCCCGGCTCCTGCCCTATAACGGGCCTTCGTAAAATAAAAAATTCCGAAGGACACAACCGAGGGGAGGCGGTGTCTGAAGCCCGCGCAGCCAGCGGCAGCGGGGTGACCGCCACCGTGGGGCCGAGTCCCGCCCGGGGGTCCCACCTGGGCCCGGCCCTGCCCGCGCGCGCCGCTGTCGCTGTCATTGGCGGCGGGGAAGCGGGTGACAGCGGGCAGGGGTCGGGGCGTCGCCAGCCCCGTCTGGAAACGGCAGGAAGGTGGAGATGGCAGAGGGGCAGCTCGCGGTCTGCGGAGCCCCTGGTGTGCTGTGAGGCCAGCGGTGGCGGCGGGGGAGGGGAGGGAATGTGAGACTTGCTCGCCTGACCGCCAAGTTAATTTCCGATAGCCAAGAAAAGAGGGGGAAAAAATATCCTTCCTGAATCTAGGTTCTAAGGTTTCGAGCTTCTGCTAACAGTATTTCCTCAGTGGTGTGTGTGCGTTTTCCTCCCGAGCCAGAGGTTGTAGGTGTAATTCCTCTGGTGAGTATATAACAGTTGGCTGGCCTGTGAAGGGATTCGCAAGGAAAGGTCCAAGAGCACAAGGGGTTCTCCGAGGATCGAAAGAACAGCATCGGCCTGCAGAGTCAACAGTACACATAGTATCTAACCCTCATTGTCACCAAGGTCTAGCTGTCTGCCCTGTGAGATGAAGTCAGACCTGTGGCTGGTACTCACTGTTTCAAATAAAGTGCTGCACACTTATCTCTGAATATGAAGCACTGCTATAGTGGAATTAGATTCTCCATATAAGTGTGTAAAAATCCTTTTAACACTAGCTCTAGCAAAATAAGCACAACCCCCTAAAAAGCTGGTCACGTATGTCATCATTCATACTGTAACTTCGCACAAGTATGATAAGCACTTATTTGTGAGATCGTTCTACAGTCACTGGGCAAATGAATGTTACAGTGGTTCAGTGAGTAGCAGAATATATCAGCGTGTCAAAAACCTGAGCTGTAAAACCAGTGCTGAGGAATAAGTCCACTGAAAGAGGGAAACGCTGTATATGTATGGGTTGTCAACCTGCTCCCCCGGGCTCATACCGAGGGCGCCATCCTGCGTCGGCGAGCGGGGCGGGAGCGCTGCCCCGGCCTGGGGACACGCGGGGACCAAGTTCCTCCCTTCTTCAGCAGACGTGCGTGGTTAACTGCTGCTTTGGTGGATATGTCTGGGTATGTCTGCTTTATGAAAACAGGTATTTCTAGTGTCGAGTATTTTTTGTCAATGTTCCAAAGTTCCTGCTTCTGCAGCGAATTAATATATAAGATGATCACATTGGATAAATCCCGCTCGCCAAGCAAACTCTGCAGCAGATGCAGCCAGGTGTACTTTAGCCACATCATCTGTCTCCATGGACAGGCATTGTGACAGGTTCTGCTCAGCCTTTTTTGCAGACTCAGTGGTATATATGGAGAACTGGAAGTCTATCCATTTGAAAGGACAGATTGCGAAGAGATAGTTTCTTCCCCATCAGGGCCAAAAATAAGTTTTTGAACAGACAGACACATATCACAGCCAGTTACCTCATTCTTATGATATCCTCGTGGGATCTGGGAGACCTGCCTTCGAATCAGACCCTGCCTCAATCAGACTTGGGAATGCTCACATTGCTGTCTGACAGCTGGGCTGGGGACTATTCTGGTGTGGAAGACTGGCCTCTCCATAGCTGGAGCTGCTCCACTGTGTATAGCTGATCAAATACTCATCAAGCTAAAAAGAACGACAGCTTGTCATTGTCTGGTTAGGGCCCTCACGTGGGCCCTAACTCCCTGCTCTATATCAAGCAAAGCAAAGCAAAGATATATGGGCTCTGCAAAATCCAGGTGCTTGCTCAGACCAACAAATTATTTATTCCTTGTCCCAGACAACTACATTTTCTTGCCTACACCCACTGCTGGAGCTGAGAAAAGGTTTCCAATAGCAATTTTGACAAAACTGGTATATTACCAGGAAAAGCTTTGGCTCCAGTTAAAAAATTCCTGACCATCTGTGATTAGAATTTCTGACAGAATTCCCAATACAGTTTGACTTGCCTGTTTTGCTTTACTGTATAAAGTCATTTTTAAGAGTGAACCTCATTCAGAAAAAAATAGTGAGCTTACATGATTACTTTTGTTTTCGTTTCATCAGCCGAAATAATATCTATATACATTTTTTATGATCTGCAACTTTTTAGATATGAAACTTGCATGGAAAGTAGTATGCAGATTCTTAGCATAAATTTTTCTTTGCTGCAAGTAGAAGTCTTTGTAGCAGGGACAGGAATTCTACTGTGAATTCTGATAATATGTATAAACCATTTGGGTGACTGTGTCTTGGAAGCTCTGGACAGGATTACACATTTATTGAGCACAGAGCATATTACTCCACGTCTTCACCGGTTTGTTAGTTTTTGCTGACCAAAGAAGTTGTTAGCTAAAGCACTCTTTACTTCAGTTTAGAACTTTGAATCCTTTATGATGTCAGTCAAGAACCGATAAGATTAGCAAGCCCACTTTTTTGTTTAAATAAATATTTATGTTAAATTTCAATTTAACATTGCTAGATATATTCAGAGGTATTTGGGGTTGATTCCAGGAATCTTGCTTTCAACTGAAATAAATATAGAAGAGAAAGCTACAAGTCTTCAGTGAACTGTAAGATGAGGTTCTTGTTAACCTGTACATTTGGATGGACATGCTTGAAAGTATAATTTTTTTTCCCAGGATATATTTTTTACCTGGTCAGTGAAGACCTGAGGATAATAAACTGTTACATATAGAAATATCCCAGCAGTGTTTGGAGAGAAAATAATCATTTTTAGAAATTAAATATAAAATGAAGTCATAAATTACATAAATACACTTGCTAAAATACTTTGGCTGGCCGTATAGTTGAAAAAAATACATTATAATCTTGCATATGTTTTATCTGTGCTTATAGGAAGAAAAGCTCTTGATGTGCATAAGGGCTTCATTTTTAGTCCCCTGAACTGAAAGATTCTAGGGGTGCTGGAAGGTAATGCTGCTGTTGAGATCCAGTATTCTTGCACTGACCTCTCCTTGTAAATAACCTGAATTCAGATTGCTTACAAATCTCCTCCTGCAGGACCAGGTCTAAAAACCTCTAGAAATGACCCTGGGTGGTATATTCAGCCTAATACCAACCACTTGCCATTGGAAGTAGAAGCTATGGTGCCTAGCACATTGTATTTCAGAGAGGGAATGCATATCAAAGTGTACTTTCAATTGAAAAATGCACCGCTTTTGAGTTGAGCTGTCCTTCATGGCCCTCTAAACAAAAATCACAGTGGCGCATTTGGCTTCAAGTATAGCTTTAGGGCTACTTCTGCCCAGCAACACGGATTTTGACAAGAATGTCTTCATTTAAATAAGAAGAGCCTTACTAAAAGGCAGAATGGTAGACCATCCTTTTCTAGGATGCTCCCTGCAAGCTCCCTGTGTGTTATGCTGATGAAGGGCATATCTTGTCACCCAAGCCTCCTTGTTTCTGCAAGATGCTGTGGACCTGGCCAACCTGATTATTTTAGTGTAAGATTTGGAAGTAAAACTGGAAAACTTCGTGTAAACTTGGCATCCTCCAGCATGTCCTAGCCAGCTTCCTCCCTGGTGGAACACAGATGAGCCAGGGCACAGAGAAGATCCGAAAATATAGATGTGGTGAGAGTAATGCTCAGAGCTTGCTCAAAATGTGGGAGGGGTGCACAGTGGGAGGGGTAAAATTAAATATCTCTCTAGTAAACCTGAAATGTGGAATATTGCACTGCTCAAGCTGATTAGGGAATCTCTATAGCAGAATGGATGTTGGCCTCAAATTTTACAGGCAAATAAGATGGAGCTGATCCTATTGTCACTAAGATTAAGGTAGACAATATAGAAAAAACAATACAGTTCCACACAAGAACAGGTGTAGTAGTAAGCAGAAAAGAAGAAATCTTCAGAGACAGACTATTTTTTCCTGCTTTGCCTGCTTCCAGCTTTCCAAGTCAAGAGATAGATACCAGAAAGAAGATTAGGTCAGTAGGCATAACAGTTTGTTTAAAGGGAGGATTTTCCAGCTGTATTTATTATAGTTTTTCTATGTTCCTATTTCTAGAGAAACTTATTTGTAAGATCTGAAAAATCTGTAAGATTTAAGGAGAACAAAGCTGTCGAACAGTATGTGGAAAATGTGTATGGAAAATCTCTATGGAAAAATTTGGCAAATGATATTCCTCAAAGATTATTGTACACAGAAACATATAAAAGCTATGCAGAAAATCTTAGCAAATACATAAGAATTCAATTATTTTTATTTTAGAGTGAAAAATCTGGAATTAACTCACAAGAAGACTTGGCTATTACCATGCAGAGCACTGCAGCGTTTTGCAGTCTGGCACTTGGCTCTAGGAATGATGCTCCCAGTGCAGAATTAGGCACCTTGGTCTCAGGTGCCTGAGTAACTTGTTTAGTTTCTGAACTGAAGGAGAATTACAGTAGTCATACTGATGAGCATCACAGACTGCTCATTTAGGATCTGATGAACTATGTGGTGATTCTCCTCTTCGTACGCTCTGTATAAAAGCATGAACACATACACTAATGTCAGAGATTGTAAATTTGGAGCGTGAAATGAGCACAGATTATTTTGAATGGAAAGAATTGGACTTTCCTTTCCATGTTCCTGGACTGTATAGCTGGAAAAGATTTATTAAAGACTCTAGAGCATACAGTGCATACTGCTTTGGACACAGATTACAACTTTGTCTAATTCAGATGGTTTTCTGGCATTCTTTCTACCACAGTGTCTTGCAACAGTTTATAAATGGAACTATATTTACTAAAAGATGTTAAGCCAATGGAGTGAAGAAGAATTGAAAAAAAAAACACAATGCTCACCTCTCCCCTTGTAACTTTTCGGTATCCCTCCAAAACGCAAAGACTTATTGTGAATGCAGTAAAGTGTTATGTGAACATGGTTAGTAAATACATTTCTTTCCTCTTACCTCAGAAGTAACTTCATTGTTTGTTTTCTTACAGGATTATCACAGCACTAACAGCTCCTTGTTTAGGGAAGGCAGTGTTCTGCTTTGAAGGTGTTTATTAAGGCCCCTTTAAAAAGTCCAGCATTTCCCTTTTCCAGCTTCTTTAGGATTAGATGATTTTGTATGAAGAAGGTTTACGCAGCAGTGAGGGTTCTGATCCTTATATCTGTCTCTGGCCTGGAACTAGTTAGACACTGAAGACTAGAGAGTAGAAAGGGGAACTACTATGTATGCTTGCTATGTTCTTTGCCCAGTTAACCCTAGGTATCTCCTCTTCTTGTAGCCACTCTTGGAGACAAAATCCAGGGCCAGATGGATCTTTTGGTATGACCCAGCAGCTGTTTGTATGTTAAGAGCAGTCTTCAGCTTCTTCAGTACAAATTGCAGGTGGTTTAACTTAAAAGCAGTTCCCACTAATTTCCACGATATTACACTGTTATTCACAGGCATTCACGAGAGTCCACTACACTGTTGAACTGCACACTGAGGCAGCACAGGACCATCCATATATTGCATTTAGCTGCTCTGCTGTCAGAGCAGTGATCTCCTGTGAAAAGGCAATAATGAAGAGAAGTCCCAAAAAAGAACAGTTACTGTTCCTCGCAGCTACATGTCAAATGAACCTCTCAAAGCCCTCTGACACTTATACAAAGCCTGTGAGCAAGACCAAATACTATGATGGCTGAAATTTATGTAACCCTTTAATAGGACTAAGTCCTATGAATATTCTGTTATTCCACTAAACATTCTTGAAATATATTCAATTTTGCATGTATTTTTCTTATTCATTAAAAGGGTACTGTTAGAGTCTAAAGATAAAACTAAATTAAAGGACGTTCAATAAAAAAATCAAAGGTCACAACATAAGTTTTCCAGCATCAAAAATATCTTTTTGCATTTTGCTGAAAACTCAGCAAACAACTTTTTGTTTCTAAGGAGTCAAAAAGTTAAATTTCTTTAGTTTCAGGCCTATAGTCTGGGCAGAATCTGTGAACTGAAATATGAACTGGGTTTAGCATACTTCCGTTCCTGCTATAGCCATTAAGTGATTATCTGCATCAATAGGCAAGTTATACTAGAAAAGGACAAGATTCAATTTTTCTCAAAGACTTTCAGGACACTTAATATTATGGTTCAACAGACTTGTACAGTATGTGCTATTAGTTTTGCATTCTAACATGAAATAACCATAAAACCGTGCAGGGATATGAAGATGACGGTGTGTGACTGTTTACATATGTCTGAGGGCAAAGGAGGAGGGAAAAGCCAGTTTCTCCCGTGTTTGTGCTTACGTGATGACCAAAAGAGGCTTCATCCTCCATGTGGTCATCACTGGGAACTCAGATATGAATTCAAGCTGATTCTAGCAGCAACCTTCTGAGGTCCCGAAAGATTAACATCTCCTAACTTCAGTTTTTCTTTTTTTTTTTTTTTTCCAAATCCACTTTCTATATTCCCACCATGCCTGAAATTCAATTAGTGGCAATAACGTCTATGTATTATTTTCGTAAACTTTGTAATTAATCGTGTATCAAGAGATTTGTGAGCCAAAATACAAGTACTCAAAGCTAACAGAGTAACAGCTAAAAAATCTACAGGCTTGCAGAAAATGCTGGACCTTTATTTTTAGCTCATTGCATCTACAGTTGCAGCCATCTATAAATCTACATAATTTCATCCACAGATTAGTTATCTGGCAATAGAGTAACCACCTATATAAATTATTGCATGAACAGTTTTCTGCATAGATTTAATTATACACATAACACAAGTCATCCAGTACTTCCAGTCTGTACAAAGTTTGGCTAACAGTGATTGCCTACAGCCGTCTTAATTTAGCAGTGTATTTACAAGGGCAATCAGGTACCCACATAAGGACTACCAACACAGACCAAGATATCCCACCTGCAAAGGTATATCTACAGTGATAGTTTCCTGCTATCTTTAAAAGAAGGACTTAAAGGTTGCCTCTTTCCTAAGACAGTTCATGCTCATCCTGAGTAGTGCAGGAGTTGAAAGTATAGTTTTGCATTTTGCCGGATAAGGTTGGTATTTCCTAAGAGATCAAATGGGACTACAAAGGACCTAGGTGCAATTAAGCATTAACTACTTAGTATTTCAAGGATATGCATAACTCAAATAGTTTGAATTTGTGCAACATCACACCTTCAGTTCAGCTGCTATAAATTTTAAAGCAGGCTGAAGTACATTTTAGTAATTATAAAAATGAGGTATTTTATAGCTACTTCCACAATGGCAAGACTACTTATTCCCTGTATTGGGTCTGGCTGAGATGGCGTTGGTATCCCCACAGCAGCCCTCACAGCACTGAGTGTTACCCTGGCAGCCAGCAGGGTGCTTGTAACACAGCTTGGGAGGGGGCGGAGCTGGGACAGCTGACCCGGATTGGCTGTTCCATACCATGTGACATCAGCTCAGCCATAAAAGCTCAGGGAAGGCAGGAGGAGGAGGAGGGTATTTGTTGTTACATTTGTCTCCAGGAGCAGCTGCTGCACGCACTGAAGCTCTGCTTTCCTGGGAGGTGGCTAGACATCGCTTACTGAGGGGAAGCAGAGAATAGCATCTCCCTTTGCCTTTTGTTTCTATGCATGGCCTTGGCCTTTGCTTTAATTAAACTGCTTTTATCTTGACCCATGAGTTTTTAATCTTATTCTCACCCCTAGCCCAGCCTCATATCTCTTCTAAAGTATCAATCATTATTTTTATGCATCATCTGTGGGTATAGCCTGTCATTTCTCTTTAAAGTCTAAACACAGAGAACTTTTATTTCTCATTTTTGAAGAGCTGTCCCTGGGCCATTCTCTTTCTCTGTCCCCTACAATATCTGACTTTCAGAAATGAGAAACAGAATTGGGATTCTCTCTGAATAGGCTTGGGGGAGAGTGCAGGGGTAACCTTTGCTCTTGTTCTGTCCCAGATTGTTGGCTTTGCACATGAATAGATACTCTTCTATTGGGGTCTTTCTTTTGGGGGATGAAACAAATTAACTGCAAAAGAATACCAGGGACCTTGCTTTGTGCTCTATCTCTGCAAAGTTTTTTTCTGAGACTCAATAGAAAAAAAGAAATTCAGAAGCTTGAAATGCCTGATGCAAAATTTTCAGAATAGGTAGGGCAGCCCAGCATTCCTTACGCACTGCTGTAGTAAAACTACCCACAAATCTGTTACCTCCTACATGGTTTCCTACCAAAGATGGAGTGTAAAATACATTACTATAATTCTTCTGAAGTCCAACAATAGTTTTGAAGATTAAAAGTTTTGTGCTTGTGATTTTATTTGCTGCTCTCTCACTAAGAAGGACAGACACTAGGGGCTTTTATTCTTAGTTCAATAATTTGGGAAACGATTAAATACAATATGCAGAAAAGGATTTAGTCATCTTGAGAACAGAACTCTGGATGGCAAAATGCCCACATTCTCTATAAAGATGCTCACACTCTCTGTAAAGTATGATTAGATATTATGACTGTTTTTCTCAAAAAAACCTCATTGTGCTTGTGCTAGTAAACATGGAGTATGTTCTAGTAAGTATGCTTGCATGGACACGTTGCTGCTGAAGTATCTCCTGCCTCCTGCTAACATTTAGGCCTTTAAGCATCTCAGAATTTCTTCTAGTTATTTCATGTATGTATTTCATGTGGAACACAGGAATGAATCTTGTATGACTCAGTATGAAAAAGCTGTGGAAAAAGATGACCATCACTACTTTTTGTGTTCTCTCAGTTACGAAGCACTTAAGCATGTAACATTGAATATTATTGAACCTTACAGGGTTTTCAGGTGACACAATGGCACTGTGATCAACAATAATGAGCACTGTGCCTTGTCCATTGACCACAAACTACCATCAGCAGTGGGATCAACAATACTAGCCATCCTAATTCTGTTTCTCTCTCTGATCCTGCTCAGGGGGAAAGTGAATTCTCCTCTGACCTCTGTGATGCATTAAGAATACTAATGGTAAATATGTGCAATGTTAGTGGTAAGTGCGGGCAATCCAGTGGTCGTTACCTCCTGAACAACATTTCACAAATGAAAAACAGTTTACTGTGTATTAGTTGGCAAGGTCACATGGGCTTTGTGACTTCCATGCATAGTAAAAAATTTGAAATATTTTATTCTTATCTATTCATATAGATTTAGGTATAGATTTGTTGCATAAAACAATAAGTATGTATACATGTAAGATGTGCTTATGCTGGTGTTGGGAGTATGGGCAGGGCTACTGTTTAAATTAATTCTTTATAACTTCCATAAAATAATGCTTTGCTTTTAAAAAAAACAAACTGATTTTGTATTATGGTTAGAGTACTGTGTTTAAACCCAGATTCCTAGCTTGTCTCATCTTTGTTTCTGAATAAGCATTTTCTGAAACATTCACATGGTTTGATAGTGGTTAACTTAAAAGCAGTGTAGATTTACAATTAAGAAGTTCTTATAGCTGGGAGTGGGGAAAGAGCTCTCCTGTTGCTGATTATCTGGTTTAGATTCATCTTTTCACAGTTGTACAGGCCCTTGCAGCAAGTAGTTTTGCTTTTGAGTCTGAATAAAAGTAGTCTAGATTACCCAATTTTTTTTTTTTTTTGACACAGTCAAATTTAAGTTGGACAACTTAACTATATAGTTAGAATATAATTTGCATGATTAACAAACACTGCTTTTTATCCTTTGGGGAAAAAAGTATTTAAAAGGTATTTCCCTTTTAAAAACCAGTTTATTTTGGATATTCTTCTTATCAATCTTTCTTCTTGTTATTTTACTAAAATAAACATACTTATTTTTTTCAAAATACTAGTAACAAGATGAGAATCTCCCTACAAGTACTACAGCTCTGTCAAAGTCAGTAATTTGTATTTTCCAACTTCTCACTTGGTCATCAGGCAATCATCCCACATCAGGCAGCATAATACTTTAAACCCCTGAGCTATAGAGTCGTAGACTGGCCAGCTGGAAGCAAAATAGGTTTCCCCTTACCCACTGCCAATGTGCTGGACTCAACCAATTCCCTGAAGAAAAATGACTATATACTTGGCACACAGCAGCTACTAAATTTAAATTCCTCCCACCCCTATATACTAAGCTTTCTATCTGGTTTAACACTGAACTCCTATGATTTGGCAAGCTTGGATTCAGAAAGGGATCTTAGCCATCAATACATTTACTGAAAATGATGCTTTGCTTTCCTTTCCCTCAGAGTACTAAAAGGAAGTTCCAGTGAGATGGAAAAAGTGGCAGATACAGCCAACCTAACATGCCATCAACAATCATTTTGGCTCTATTACCTGCACCAGTCCACATCCGATTGTACTGCTTCACTTCTCATGAATTACTGCTGTCTGTGGCAATGTGCATGTTTAACGAGAAAATCTGAATTGAATGCAGATTTTCTAGAAAGGAATGGAAGAGGAAAATAGTCTGAATATTCACTTTCCCTTAATGAAAACAAATTTTAGTTAGGATTCTCAGCTGTTTCTGAGACTACGTAAGATTCATCCAACAATGTATGGAAGAATCATTGTATCCCTCTCTTGGGATTTTTTTAAATAAGTGCCACTAAACTGAACAAACATTGGCTGTGTTAACTTGGTGGACATTTATTTGACCCACATGTTTATGAGTTCTCTGATGTCTATTAATTCTAGAGAAAACTTAATTGCAGAATTAGTATCTTTGTCTCAAATTAGATTATATAACTCAGAGTCGTGGTCAATGGTTCAATGTCCAAGTAAGACCAGTGACAAGTGGTGTTCCACAGGGGTCGATACTGGGACCAGTGTTGTTTAACATCTTTGTCAGAGACATGGACAGTAGGATTGAGTGCACCCTCAGCAAGTTTGCTGATGACACCAAGCTGTGTGGTGTGGTGGACACGCTGGAGGGAAGGGATGCCATCCAGAGGGACCTTGACAGGCTGGAGAGGTGGGCCAATGCAAACCTCATGAAATTTAACAAGGCCAAGTGCAAGGTCCTGCACGTGGGTCGAGGCAATCCCAAGCACAAATACAGGCTGGGCAGAGAATGGATAGAGAGCAGCTCTGAGGAGAAGGACTTGGGGGTATTGGTGGATGAGAAGCTCAACATGAGCCGGCAGTGTGCGCTTGCAGCCCAGAAAGCCAACCGTGTCCTGGGCTGCATCAAGAGAAGCATTAGCAGCAGGTCGAAGGAGGTGATTCTCCCCCTCTACTCTGCT
Source organism: Syrrhaptes paradoxus (assembly GCA_013400615.1). NCBI lineage: Eukaryota > Metazoa > Chordata > Aves > Pterocliformes > Pteroclidae > Syrrhaptes > Syrrhaptes paradoxus. The sequence continues at coordinate 12,688 of VZTO01026254.1, read as the reverse complement.
CTCGTGAGACCCCACCTGGAGTACTGTGTTCAGATGTGGGGCCCCCAACATAAAAAAGACCTGGACCTGTTGGAGAGAGTCCAGAGGAGAGCCACAAAATTAATCAGAGGGCTGGAGCACCTCCCCTATGAGGACAGGCTGAAAGAGTTGGGGTTGTTCAGCCTGGAGAAGAGAAGGCTCCGAGGAGACTTAATAGCAGCCTTCCAGTACCTGAAGGGGCCTACAGGAGAGATGGGGAGGCACTCTGCATCAGGGAGTGTAGTGAGAGAACAAGGGGTAACGGGTATAAGCTAAAAGAGGGTAAATTTAGACTAGACATTAGGAAGAAATTTTTCACTGTGACGGTGGTGAGGCACTGGCACAGGTTGCCCAGGGAGGTTGTGGATGCCCCATCCCTGGAGGTGTTCAAGGCCAGGCTGGATGAGGCTTTGAGCAACCTGGGCTAGTGGAGGGTGTCCCTGCCCATGGCAGGGGGGTTGGAACTTGATGATCTTTAAGGTCCTTTCCAACCAAACCATTCTATGATTCTATGATTTACCAGGTCCTCTGGGTTTCCTGGAAGCTGGAAATGGAAGGGGGAACCATCTACCATTCACTGAAAAGTATTTATCTCCTTGTTTTTTTACAGCAGCATCCTGATCAGATGAAGGTTGCGTTTCCAGAATGAGAAGGCACCTTAAGACCCAAAATGATTCTCAATAGTTGTTGGTCTCTTTACAGAGGTGAACCTTTTTCCACTGGTTAAGATATGACATAATGAGCTGTTAGAGGAGGATGCTCTTCCCATATACCTTCTAACATGTTGGAAAGGATCTAGACTTCTTTGTTGTTATTTTTCATACCAGGGCATTTCCTTCTAACATGATTCAGTGCACTTCTACAAATTTTCTTTCACAGTTTTACAAGATAATGGGTTGCTCATACTTTTATTGTTGAGAAATAATATATGTACTAATAATCCCATGTTTATAAGGAAGTTTTTGGAGAAGTCTGAAAAAAAACCTCCATGTTTTGAACTGAGAATTTTTCATTAATTTGAATGAAGAACAACTGCAGGTGCAGCAGTGCCCTGCTCACAAAGCAGCTAAAACTCTTCATATGGAAACCTTCTTGATGGAAAAGGGACCATTTCTTGCCCCTTAGCTTCCTCTGGACACTTCTGCAATAAAAAAGAATTGCATCCCTCAGAATTGCCTCAGAAACCAAATGAAAATATTTTTCAAATGTATTTGCTTTGAAGAAAAAAATCTTCAGAGAAAGCTCTGCCACAAAGAAAGTAACTGGGTAGAGGCTCAGAGCCAAAGACAGGTCTGTTTTGAGTTATAGTAGGGTTAGAGAACCCTGTTGTGAATACTGCTTGACCTAGAAGGTACTGATTTTGGAAGGAGAAATGGAAGAAGAAAGGAAACAGAAAACATGAAAGAGAAAATCAAGAACAAAATATAAAGAAAGAAAACTTAAAATGTGTATGGAAGAAGATAGAAAAAGAATTAGGCACAAAATCTCTGAAGATCTTACAATCTTTTATGGTGATATGAACTAGTAGTGTAAACAGGATAGTAGCCAAAAAAGAAATGTCACCTTTTTTTTGAAAATAAAATGGTAATTCTTACACTAGAATTACTCTATGTGCAATATATGGACTGATATTCTATCTTCATAGAATGTAACGCAACAACTTTTATGGTTTTTTTTTCCAGGGTACTGGAAGATACATAAGTGCTTCATATATTGAATAGTATATAAAAACAGTAGCATGCTATTTGTACTTCATTATGTATCACTATGCCAAAATGGAAAAACAGCTTTCTAAAACTGATCACATCTTATCTTATCCTTTAATTATCAAATGTTTTGAAAGGAATAGTGATTATAGACAAAAACATTTATATTTTAATATGTAGCTGCCATACAGAGTATTAGTAAAACATGGTGATGACAACCTACTGCTTAAGTGTAGTTGAAACATACTGTTAATCAACACTGCAATTTTCATCACAATTACTATTGTCAGTAAATTTATGCAAAGGATTTCTTTAACTATGCAAAAAGCAGACACAAATCTTTGAAATAAAGCATTTTAATAGGAAAATATAACACTCTAATTAATATACTAAAAATATTCTGTTTGGTCTGATTCAGATGGATTTGTCGCTTACCAACAATAGTGTAGTTTGCTAATAATTTCCTAAATACTTGTATCTGATAATGTTTTTTCACATAAGCCTGATCCCTGCCGTACATATGCATGTTTATTGGAAAACCACATACTGATATTACTTCAGTATTATTTTCTTCTTAATGTGAGTTCTGAACTGCTACCACAAATTAAATCTTTGAAAGTGAAACACATTGACTTCAGTCTGATTATTGCAGTCTCTATTTTCTCCTAGGTACTCCAGCTTTTTAAAATAGGCAGTGGGTTTGTGTCTCCTTGCAGAATTATGTACATGTTGGTTACTTTTCAGATTGCATTTTTGAATGATAGCAGCTTGAAAACAACCTTGCCAGAGTGTTACAAAGAGAACTTCGTTCAATGATGATGACAATGCTTCTTTGTAAACATTGATGCTGCAGTAATATAGTGGGACAGTTTCATCCCTGGTTCAGCCCCACGTGGTCCTATTTCTAGTGGAAAATAATTGCAGAAGGAATTAATTTGGCTGAGTAATGTAACTCTCTTGATTTAAGGTGAAGATTTACATCTAACTCCTGACAATTCTATATAGAGTCAGCTGTTTTGTTTTAGGATGTTTCTGGCATGTTATAGGGGACCCCTAATTGTAAGTACTATTACTATCATACATTCTGCTGGGGCTCTGTCTATCCTCTCCCAATTTCATTTGCTTTACGTGACTCTCCTCCTCTAAAAAGTGCTGCTTCTCTTGCAGTAGTAATTCACACTTGATGTAGAGATGTAATATTTCATAAAATTAGTATCTGTGTTGCATTATAAAATTTGAACACTGCTGCAGCTTGACAGAAAGTCAAGTCACTGTTTGACTAACTCAGTCAAGACACAGTTGTTATTCTCAGTTTCAGTGTTCCTGAACTGTAACCCGTATGTGAGAGTTTTCTTCCTGAGTTAATAATCTCAAAGTTAGCATTCCAGAAACTTGCAAATGTTTTTTAAACTCAACTTTGTTGTTACTGCCCACATCAGTCCTAGCTGTAGGAAGAAATTTACATTCAAATTTGTGTGGTGTTCTTAGCAGAATTCTGCTGAGACCCTCACATATGCAGTTATGGTATTATTTTTATACCTTTGCCAGTTCTTCAATATTTCATCTTCCCAAATAATAGACTATGTGCAGTTGCCAGAATTCTGTCATATACAAGGGACTTTGATCAGGTTACACTATTTTTGTCAAGCTTGCACACAGTCAGTCAAAGAATGTATTGACTCTGCAGCCTTAGCCTTCATATGCAAAGAGCATCAAAACTAAGCTCCTGTTTTCAGTTAGGGGCTGCCCTGCAAAGTTAGAGCCATCTGCGAAGTACTTGATAAAGTCTAGTTAAATTTTTAATTTGCAAAACAGATAGGAGGCCTATTCTGAACAAACTGAACAACTTTAAATTCAGCTCAGTTGAATAGTTTCACCCTTCCATGACAAAACACAGATCTACTCCCTTTCTGTTAAGCAACTTCATTCACATTGACCTCGGCCTTTGGATTCTTCTCTTAAATATAACAAATTAATTACCTAGTTTTCCAGTGTTGCTTTTCAGTGTTGCAGGACTATAACCAACACGTTCCTGGATCTAATAAAAATATGACTTTCCATGCAATAACTTTCACAAAACAAAACCCTCTAATAGTGAAATAGACACAAATCTAAAAAGGAATGATATTAAAATAAAAGCATGCTACACATTCAAATAAAAACCTAGATGCAACTGCACCAGATTATGCATACACAGTCATGTTGTAAGCTAACACTTGCTCTTTGACAACACTTATTAATATAAATTAATAATTTAACCATAAGAACTTTACAGTCAATGCAAATAGATATAAAATGGAATAGTTCTGTTAAATAAAAGCAAAAGAAGTATCAAAGATGAACTGTTAAAAGATATATTGATTTTAAGCATTGTAATTTGTTTCTGTGGACACTTTAGCATTCTTGCAAAGATGTCTCTAGATCATGACACCAAGAATAATGGCTTGCCTCATCACCAATCAAAATTCCCCAGTATTCTGATAAATGAAATAAAGCACTTTATAATCTCAAGGAAGCTTGAGCAATGTATTGTTGGTGAAATGATTTATTATGAACAGTAAAGGGCTGGTTATTTATCAAGGAAACTGCAACATTTCTTAGTTTAATTAGTATTTTAAGTTTTTCTGCCTGAAACAGCCTCCAGCATTTCATTTAAATGCAACCTAAATTACAATTAGAATAGGAATACCACCAAAATTACATTTGTCTTGGCTAACTATAATCCAAAAGCTCATTTGGAAGCACCTGTGAGCGGCATTTGTTGCCAAATAGAGAAGGCAAGATTATGTTTCATTTGACACAATAAATTTTCTAAAGTACAGAATTTGAAATGTTTGCAGAACAAAGAACTGCTTGTAACCGTGGCTGATGATAATTACGAGTAGTTCAGCACTGCTGAGGTACCTTGGAATGCTCATTGTTTAACCTGGAAACAATCTGAACTAAAACATAGTGTTAGCTTTGCCTGAGAATATGCACAAAATAAAGAGTCTTACTGGCTTAATCACTGGAATTTCACCTTTAGGAATATGTAGAAGTATTGTGATCAGAAAGCTGTTATCCTAAAACAGTTTGAAGCAAAATTTGAAGCAAAATAAATAAGTAAATAAAATAAAAATACAAGAAGGAAAAAACCCAGTACATCAAATCCAGTAAACCAAACCAAAACACTGAAAAAACCCCTTTCTCTCAGAAAGTACACAGATTGGCTATCTTTTGCGAATCAGTAACTCTTGAAGGATGAATTGCAGACTTAAAGTAAACAGGCACAAGGTGGCAATACCTTTCCCAGACTGTTTTATATGCTGTTTATTGGACTTCTTTTTTTTTAAAGCTTCAAATGAAATAAAAAATAAGGAAAATGTAGTGTCATAGTACTAAAGTACTGAAGAATATTCAAGGTTTCAAGACAGATTTATTTTTCCAAGGTTATGTGCCTGTAACTAGCCATAGCAGTCTTTATTAGCATCACCTATTCTCTCTCAAAACCACAAACAAAAAGCTCATGTGTATTTCTGCCAAAACTTTATATCCAGAAGCTTTTATGCCAGTCTTTCAAAATCACAATTCTTCTATCTGCAGCAAAATCCAAACAAATGCAATGGTAAATCTTAATGCCACCATTGAAAGTTTAAAACTATCTGTAGAACAATTTAGTTAATTTGCTAGAAAGTTATGTCAGTAAGTTTGTACCAACTGGAACCTTCTGCAGAGATGAGTTTGTGAGGGCAGGCATAGTCTGTGCTTCCTTGTAACCTTGTAATACTACCTGCAAGGTGTTCATGTTGCTGTGTCCTCTCAGTATGAAGTTTGTTGCGCCTATGTATGCTGATAAGTGAGAAGTCAGGGGGTCTACACTCTAGGCACAGTCCAGAAGAATTGTTACTGTAGAATGAGTCATTTTTTCCTCTTCACATATGTGCCAATTTGGATCCCATCAAATCTGAATGGCAGGAAGCTTTCCCTAAGGCTGAGATTGTCTAGTGAATCAGTCACAACTGAAAGCATCATTCTTGCACATTTGGCCTCTGATTCAGCAGGTGATTTTTTATCCATGAATTATGCCCTGGATGGTGACAGGGTTGTGACTGACCTATTTTTCTTGACCATATTGAAGCCACCAGCTCAATATGGGGAGAATATGCTTTGAGTGAGATGGAGAAGCCTCTTGTTTGTCTGATGCTTAGCAGAGTCAGAGCTGTGATGGGTTTTAAGCAGTATCAATACTCCAGAGATATGGGCCTGATCAAATAAACCCAGCCAAGTGCAACACTACCTTACTGAGTAACAATCGAATTAAAAGAAATCTGTCCTTACTACTTCTTGCTGTCATTGCATCTATCTTGATCACCACTCCTTATTATAGAAAACACAGAGATTAATTGAGGTTTACCAAGAAGCCTGATTGATGCTTCTCAAGATTGTTCTGTTATGATTAACCAAATTGTCTATATATGAATTGAGAGACAAAGTTTTAATTAAGATCTCAGAACCCAAGGGCAGTTCTGTGCATTAGTAAGATTGGCTCAGCCATGAATCTGAGGTACAGTTCTCATAGTTCAGATGGATAGCAATATGACCTCTAATTCAAAAACTTGACTCTGAAATGATAGAAACAAGTATTGCCATTCAGAAGATACGGTAACATAGGGAGTGTTCTGTTTCTTCACATCTAGAATATTATGAAGTTTCCTTTCCTTCAGAAAAAGGCAGTTAAAAAATTCTGCTTAAGCTTTTGCTTGATCTATAACTCCAAAGTAAATCAAAGCAAACACTTCTTTTTATAAGAGTTACTGAAGAGTGAGGAGCAAAAAATTGTCATATGAGCATAAAATTAGATGTTTGACATTACACAGAATCACACAGAATCACAGAATGTTAGGGATTGGAAGGGACCTCGAAAGACCATCTAGTCCAATCCCCCTGCCGGAGCAGGAACACCTAGATCAGATCGCACAGGAACGCATCCAGGCGGGTTTTGAATGTCTCCAGAGAAGGAGACTCCACAACCTCTCTGGGCAGCCTGTTCCAGTGCTCTGTCA